>KZ308695.1:175885-203417 GCA_000376725.2 Ladona fulva | reverse complement strand
TGTTTTATTTCTTTTCTTAAACACAATATACTTATTTAGATGAAGATGTGAGTAACATTGGCAAATTCTATGAAAAATTGACAGAAAAATAAAAATATTAAAGACAAGTATAGGTTTAAGAAAAGAAATAAAACAGTGAACAAAGTGTGATAAGAAGTAATAAACATACAGGTTACAGTGGAAAGACAAAAAACAAATATAAAAATGTATTCATGGGTTAATAAAAAGAAAATACATTAGAATTAATATTACTAATTTTATTAAAGCAAACAGGTAAAAAATGATGAAATAACATGAACAGAGGATATAAATCATATTATGCAGTTTTATTATACTTTATACAAAAACATTTCATTTGATAATCACAAATTCTTATTATTGTCTTCATAATTTTTAGAATGTTATTTTTAGCTACTGATCATATCACAGCAGTCATTCAACATGGCCAAAAATCCTCTTTAAAACCAGGGAGTGGTATACTTGAATTTCTATGCTAGTTTAATATGATGATTTGCTCTCTAAAATGAACATTTCTATACTTTATTACTGATGAAGTCCTGGGAAAATGAACTAACTCCAATATGACTGATCAAATAAAAAGTATGTTGCTTATAAATATCCATAAAGAAAATAGAGACATTGGCACAACTAAATAAAACATTTTAGTCGTAGCATCATTGAGTTTATCCACACCATACTTTTAAGCAGCATTTTTCTTCAGATTGCATACCTCAATTGTGAATAAATAAAACTTAACTGAATGAAGGGAAATCTAAGAAAATGAAACCACACAGCAAGAAAACCTTCATAGAAAGATAATTTTTGTAAGCTTATACCTTGATTTTAAATCCAACTTTTAGTACACAACTAAAAATTATAAAATATATCCTAAAAAAATCTAAAAATTGTCACTTTGGCTGTACTCAGGAGAAATAAATAACTGTAGTTTCTAATAATTTTGATGCTCCTTTACTCTTTGGAGGTACAATGGTACTTATATGTAAGGTGTATTATTTTAATCATTTTCCTCACAAACATTCATTTGATTAGAAAATTACAGGAGAAGCATGAGGAGTAACAATAGATGAACACATACAAGCAAATTCTAACCAGGAAAAATCAGATTACCTGGGACTTGAACCCAGGAACTTGGCATTGGTAGGCTAGTATGCTAACCATTGTACGAATGAGGTTGGCACCTTGGTAAGGATATCATTAAAATTTACTGCCCACAATATATCTTTCAAATTAAATGTCAAAACAACTGCTATTTACCACCTGTTGTATTGTAGAACAAATTCTATATTATAAAAATATTTGGATACAAAAATAATCTAAATATGTGTATCACTAGAGTACTCATATGCACAGCATAAGTGTTAGTATATTTTAGGCATACAACAGTCTTGTGAAAACTACATATTATAGGAATCTTTTAGACTTAGCAGGCAAACACTTCACACACACAATCATTTAGACTTGCATACAAGTATGAAAGTATCACTTTCAATTTGAAACATTTTAGCAAAATAATTTTTAGAAAACCAGTCAATAATTAACAACAAATTGAATGTCTGGGTGTTTATAGCGAATCATAGATATAATAGAATTGACTGCAATTTTGTAGTCACAGTTTAGCCATGTGATATATAAATAAAACTCAAGCAAGTGTAGTTCCAGAATGACACATAGGGAAAAGTAGATCATAGTTTTCAGCTATCTGTAGTAAAATCTGCAAATAATGTTTGAGAGGATGCCCCATACAAAACAAGTTATATCAACTGATGGACAGGTCATCCTGTAGATGATTGATTCACAAATTTTTAACAATGCTCAATTATATGTTTTTCTTACAGTAATCTAATAATCTTTTAAACAAAGAAAGTATAAACACACTCGAATTTTTCCTCAGCTTCTCTAATTGCAAGATATATTTTACCATCATATTCTAATACCTGAATATTAATTTTTCTAGTTCATAAAAGATTTTCAGAACACAATGATAAAAGTAGAGAATCAAAGTTCAAGTATAGAGCCCAGTTACTTTACATTTAGCATAATTTTCTAATTACATGGGATAATTGACTATTATTATCAAGTTGCATATTCTCTTGAGAATTCCTAAACATAAAGTAGCAAAATTAGAGGCAATAAATGCATGTCTCTGTAGACATTTACCCTCTCTCTCATTTATCTCTAAGGTTTTCATCATTAATAAGGTTTTCTCCATTGTTTTATGTCACTTTTAGATTCATGAACTAAATCTATTAATTTTATCAGGTTAATTTTTTAGTCTTTTTATTAAGATGTTTCTAGTTTGGAATATTTATAGGAAATGGATGGAGTTAACAGCTTTTTGCAATTATATAAAGGTAAAATTGGCAATTATTATAGTGATGAAACTTTATCTTCATCAGTGTATCATCTTCAGGTGAAGATCATGTAAAAACATGAAATCACTCAAAAATATCATAAAAAAGAATCTTTATAGATATTTCAAAACCATACATTTTGTGAGTACATGTGGACATTATTGTGGAAGGAGTTTTCTCAACATAACTTCATTTCTAAGAAATTTTAATGATAAAATCAAAATTTTAAATAATAAAAACTTATTAAAAAAATTAACTTATTTAAAAAGTATTTCTTGGAAAAGGACAGTACCTGAGCATTTTGGATTCTAGTTTTCATACTTAGAACCAATACCATAAATAAGTTACAAGAATTTGTTATGATTAATATACTGGAAACTGCTTCAAGACTTAAAATCCACTGGAGAATGTTTGAATAGTAAAAATGTTTTAATTTCAACAAAAATGATTAGAAGTTTTAATTGATCCCAAGGCATTAACCAAAAGGACAATGAACTGGAAATGGGCCAGATCCTGAAGCTATATAAGATCCATATCTGGGCTTGGACAAAAACTACACCTGAACTAAATCAGAAACTTATTTTTCTACTTTAATTTTTTGGTTTACATACATTATGGAGAATTCTTATTACTGAAGAAATTGTCTATCACACTACATAAGTACAGGGTGGCATACCCATTCTCAAATTGTGATTGACAGGTACCCTCTTCCTTACAACTTTCATTACCTAGCATTCCACATCATTCTCATTATTACAGCGCATGTATAGCATAACATCAATGTTTGATGTTAAGTTTTGCACTAACATTCAGTTAAATTTGATTAAAAGAGTACACATTAAAAAATTTCAGAATAACTATTTAATGCTCAGTGAATGGAAACTATAAAGTATTTTTCTTTCTTTCTTAAGTACAATATTTAGGCATCAAACCCATAGGATGGTAGTCTATCATCAAAGCATTGCTGGTAGCTGTGTCTCCCAGTTTGACCAGTGTTTTACCCAAGAATGTTTCTTCTAATTTTCTAATAACCCTGAATGTTCAGTAGTACTGACAGATTTGTAATCCTGAAACTACAATTAAAGTTCATAAAATGATCCATATTTTCTGCTGCTTATGGATTCATATTGATTATGAGCTACAATTAAAGCTATCGTTATCTTAACCAGTTGTTCAATCTTGAGAAACAAAACCTTTACAAATTCCTTGTCTAAGTAATGTCAATCACGAATTGAAGCTGCATTATTTTACTACGCATGAAAGTTAAGCTTGATATTCTGACTCATGAATTTGGTAAACTTCTTCTTGCACCCTGAGTCAGTATGAGATAAAAAATGTGATGAAGATATGAACAAAGACAGCAATTGATAGCTAGAATGATATTTATGTAACAACATATAAAAACAAAAGGATAACAAGTAAAAGGAATGCATTATTTTCATTACTTTTGCATAGGTTGAAATTTCTATGGATTTTGTTTGGGGGTGTTGAGTGAGGAACCAATTTTCAGGCAAAGCCACGAAAAAGTTTTGGAAAAACTGTACTAAGTAATGTATTTTTACATATTTTCATGATAAACATGAATTAGAGGGTCATATGAGTATTTTATTTTGACCAAGTTGCATTATTAACTTATCCAGCATGCTGTATTAAATTTACAAGCAGTTATGAGATCCCTAATTAGGATAAACAAATTATCATTGTTATTATAGACTATGTAATAGCACTTGATAAAATAGACCAAGAATGGTATAGTAGATATGCTGTCTTAGCAAGTTTAAGCAATTCATAATTACTTTCATATCCAATTATGTTAATTTAGTTGATGGGGATATCATATGAAAATCAACTTTGAGACAAAAATAAATCCTTCTAAATACTATATAGTTATATCATCTTTTGTGTTAACTATCTTTACTAAAGACCAAGCATGAAAAGAACTTTGTTATCTTCCTTAACCATCAACTGTCCAGTTATTTTAGAAAACATTCCGGTTATACATACAAAAATATCACTTGTGCAATTGCCTTTCAGATTAAGTGGTTATTTGCTTCATTTAATTATAAGAAGCTAGCCAACTACTGACAACCATTTACTATTAATCAAAACCTTTTCAAAGCCAAACATTTTTTAAAACTGATGATATATGGAGGAATTTTAGGTGTAACAAGAAGAGATGTTCCAAAACTTGCAAAAAGGAAATTTTGATAAAAATCATTTTCAAGGCCAAAAGAGAATCAGAAAAAAATAAAACAAATTTTTTAAAATGTTCACAAAATCTTAGATTTTGCTTTTAATTCTGGTAACAATCATAACATTTATTACTCAGTACAAAACAGCCAATAGAAATTACAAAAACAAAGGATTATTCACAAGGAATACAGAAAATTATATACAGCAGTAAAAGTTAATATTTAAATCTTTTAACTTCAAACATATAACCAGTCCAAAAGTTGAAAAAAAGATTCATACAAAGTAAGTGGAACATCACACTTATGAACTTTCCACAATGTAATGGATGACTCAATGATGACAAATAATTTATTCTTTCAAGTTATTCCTAAAAACATTTATTTAACAATTTCTAAGCTGAGAAGTTAAAAATATGAATATCTTTTTAAAACACAAAAGATAAAACAGTGAGAAAAGCAGACATACAAAATACAAAACTAGTTATTTGTAATTTACACAAAATATCTCACTATTGACGATGCATAGCATCAAGACTGGATTAGACCTTGAGCAAGAAACACCAAGTTTACTGACTGCGAACCAAGTCCTTCACTGACCTGAAATCCATCATCAGGATGGTCAGCATCTTCGGTAAACCTCTTTTTATGGGAACCTGTTTTCCCACCAATGATCTGCTGTCCCCCAGGGTTCTGTTGCTGATCTGTGGACATGTTACCAGAAGGAGGGGGCCTCTGCTCTTGTCTGTATATTGGGTATGATACAGCAGGAAGAGTAGCACTTCCAGTTCCAGCAGGGCCATTTCCTGCTGGAGAAAATTGCTGGAAAAAGAAATATGCTAGATCAGTATTTTTTAAACATTAACAACAAAACTTTTTTCCAGTAGCTGCTCCCGATGAACTGATTCATATCAATGCAACCAAAACTTTTAGCATAAGATGCTCAATAAAATATAAATTCTCTTCATTCAATGGAAGAGTAAAGGCAAAAGAGCAAATTGATCAAGTGACCCTCAGAAGTGCCGATTTTAAAATTAGTAAAATTACTACTAAATATAAATACTTCAAGATAAATATTTTCAAAATAGACCATTCATGCAGAAATTTTTGAATATGCTTTAATTGCAATATAAATACAAATTACTTTCTGATCATTGTATTAATTTTAGGAAAATTACAAGCAAAGGTGAGGAGAATACATAGACATTTAATAGCAAGGTTGAAAAAACAAAAAAAGTTAGTAATAGTTAATGTAGAGACATTAATTTTGAAAAATAATACAACTCAAAACATATATAGTGTAAGAAGGAATGCAATAATGAAGTAAAGCAAGATAAAGAACTAAGAGAGAACTTTCATATGATGACTTATGATATGATGATGGATAATTGGCCATTAAATTACCTCTTTCTTGTCATTTCTTATCATCCCATAAATGCAAAAATGAATAAATAGATGATAATAATACTATCTCACATTTCATACCACTGTTTATCCAAGACTAGCACACAACAAGAAACAATGCAATATCATCTGCAGTCCAATGATGATTGGGTTAAAGAAAAGTTTTACATTTCTAGTAAAGAGCATACTATGAGAGCAGTAAATTGCCACTCAATGGTTTAGTTGCCAATGATTAGACTTTTTGGTTATAATAAACATGGTTTCTTCCATATTTATATTATTTGAGTAGTAGAACTTTCGGTAATTGCTTAAAATATACAGATACACAAACTTAAATCCTTCAAAACAAATCATATATTAAATCAGCAGCATGAATTTAAAAGTTAATAGGGTATAATCAAATTTCAAACTATGAATGAAATAAAAATCCCTTCATAAGTTTAAGTTCAGACACCATTCTTAGGTAATTTCATCTTTAATAACAAATGATACATTATAACAAAATCTTCATACCACAATTATGACCATTAGATGAACGAAAAAAACAATCATTAAATCACAAATTAATTTGTACCTGTATTCAATTTTTGGGCACCACTTATTGTCTCTGGCTTCTTACCTTCACCCTAACTGTAAATGCATGTAATTATTTAACAAAAAGAGGCTAAAAACTATGAAAATCTTATTTATACTTTAATAATTTTGCAAAAACTTTTAACCACTGTTAGTGGTCAATTTGAGATCAGCATGAAGAGGATCTAGCAGATAAAATTCTTGTATCTCTATCACATAATAACAATGCTTTTTTAACAACTAGCATGAGAAGATATAGGAAAATATTTTCTAAGCAACTCAAAAAACATGGCTAGTTAGGGGACTCGGTTAAAAATTTGCAATTATTACACCATGATATACAACTGCACAGCACATTGTCATGAAATAAATACTATTTGGAATGAAAATTATTCAAATAAATTAACATAATTTGAAAGAGAACCAAGTCATCCTACTAGCATTATGCTGACCTTTAACAATTTTTATTACAGCTGCAAAATAGAAAATTAATCAACTCAATAACTATTATCAAAGATATATTGAGAGAGCCTGTGTCAAGGATCAATCCTTTTCTGGAGCTTATTTTTACTTCAGAAATTACAGAATTTTACTCGGAGGTCTCAGAATCTCTTAATTTATTCACAACAAAATGGTCCAGGGACTACTTCTAACAGGTCTCCAAATATTTTGGTTGTAAATTATATTCAAAACTCTTTGATGTCACCATATTACTTACTACCCATTAATTTATAAAAAACTGAATTTGTTTTCATTGGGAAGGTGTTACAAAAATTAGTTAAACAGGAGTATCCAAACTTTTTCCTCTAGCAGACTCCATTAGGTTCTAAGAAGACTTAGTGGGCTGCATATGTTCTGTATGATTCATATACATATATCTCACTGCATTTTTAATAAAACTACTTCATCAAAGATTCTCTTTTAGCTTACAAGTCAACCAAATTACTTTTCTCAATTCAGTCAAAACATTTTTAACAATAGAACGAATTGAACACTATACCAAACATTTTCAGGAAAGAAATATTTACTGGGATGCAAAGAATAGTAGAACCCTATGTGCCTGTATACTATCAGTTGGGCACCCCTACTCTAATGAGAATACTTCAATTTTGGAGAATTACGAGATTATTACAAGAATTAAAAACTAATACATGTAACTTTTTCTCGTGATATTTATTCTCATAGGATCGATGAATCAGTTCACTAAAATGATACAAAGAACTATAAGAGAAATCATATAATTTACATCATTGGAACCTCACTTATTTGGTGCCCACTATCAATATTACAAACACTTGATATCCTTTCATTTTCTAATGGAAAAACTACATCAAACGATAACTGGCCAGATAACTGTTGAATAACACAATTTGTAAGTGCTTAAATATAAAAAATTTTGCATAATTTTTGAGAGAATATACCTAGCTTTTTTCTAATATCTATGATAAATAAAAGACATGTTAAAAATCTAAAGCTGCAACTGTAAGTTTGTGTAAAAGAAGGATCAAAAACTTACCTGATAGGGATACGCTCCCATAGGCACTGAATTGTTCGACTGCATTGACTGATTTGATGGAATACCCATGAACCCTTGCTGCATTCCATTGTTCATCTGCTGAGGCTGGTTTGTCATGTTAGGCATAGGCACAGGTTGTGGGTGAGGGGAAAGACCAATTGGGGGAGGATGCATCATTGCAGCATGAAGAGGGGGCACTGCCATTCCTCCAGCACCAGCACCTTGCTGTTGAAGCTGCTGAGGTATATACATTTGCTGAAAAGTGTGGAATAACAATCAGCAGACGATAGCACAAAACAGATAAATCCCATGCCTAACTGCCCATACAGGACAGTGACCAAGCTTAACAATGGCTGATATGATTTGGAAGACAAGGAGATGGTTGTGTATTCTTTTTACCAGAAGATACTTGACGGAGCCAAGGATACAGTTGGGACAACTGATAGATTAATTTGAGTTTATGGTATTCTTACTTCAGATTGGTTTGAGGTACATTCAATTTTAAAAAGTTGAATTAAGAAAATAAAAAATATATATTACATAGTTTAACATCACATTTTTTTCTGCTTTAACAAACAGACTGTGAAGTCAATCCTTTTAGATCAAATGAGTTTTTTTAGAGCTTTGGACTCAAGTATTAGAATTTAGTAATTAGCTTTTAAGTCATGTTTACTTCTAATTTATATATGTGGAGTTATTATTTCTAATCAAAGGTTAATTTCAGTTCACATTACTTGGAAAAGTTTATATTTTTATAGGATATAAATTAATTCATTCAGCAACCTAGCAATCCTATGATTAAATACAACATTCTAGTTTTTCCACAAACTAATTACACGAATGACCAAAGAGAAAAAAGCAAAGAATAAAACCCTATAACAATTAACATATGGTATACTCAGTGCAGCATGCCTTGATGTGAAGTGAATTAATTAGACCTAAATTCATTTTAATTGCAAGTGCACCATTGCTGGTTTTTATCCATTTTTACTCAATAATACATCGACTTCTTAATCATTTAGTGCCTGATGAATGAAACCACTATGCTTTGGGTTACTTGATTATTCTACAAAAGGGTGATATAAGGCCAGCAAAAATTATCTGATTCACAGCTAAGATATTTTAAGTTAAAGTTCAGCAAATAAGTAAGTATTAAAATTTTAAGACAGGAATAGCTATTTCAAAAATGGGGGAACGTATGGGTATAATTTTTATTATTAAAAATTCAAGCTTTAGAAGATGTACTCTTCCCTGAATTTATATTCAAAAGCTTACTATACTCATTTGAATTAACTTGTAAAAAAATAGGTAAATAAACATAATAATGAAATTGATAATTTTCTACAATTCTCCAGGTCATTAGGTACAAAGCTACTGTCATCTTCATATGCCTACCTCAATTTTTATATCTTTAAAGATTATGGAATTATAATGCTTCAGTGATTTATAATATTTTCTTATTTTAATATTAAAACATTTATAATTGTATTAGCATAATAACAAAATCTGACAATATCAATTACTAAGGTGAAACTGTGTAAAGCTTTAGCTACAAAGAGTACTATTTACTAACAAGGAAAGCCAAATGCTTTAGAGATAAACATTAGTTGTGAGAATCTGGTGACATTACAAGCATTTTAGTAATTACATACAACCAAATATATCACAATGTTAGTGCCATCCAATAAAACAGAGAAAATAAACAATAACACATCATTTATGACTTCTTTTACTACGCAACCTCCTACACACTATTTCTTGTATGCCGAAGAGAATCTTGTATTCCCATATAAATTTTTGTACCAACTGAAAATCTAAGTCACCATGATGTACTGACCTGGAATGCTGGCATGTGCTGCTGCTGTTGCTGCATATTGGACGGAGGTTGCTGGTTTGTGGGTGGAAGGGAGTTAGGAGTGGGGGTCTGGGGCATGGGTTGCTGGTGATGCATTTGTGCTTGGGGAGGGAGCTGTTGTTGCTGTACCTGCTGGTGGGATTGATGATGTTGCTGAGGGTGCTGCGGCTGCGGTGACTGGTGCTGTGGAGAGCTTACGGGTGCTTGGGTGAAGACCATTTGTCCAGGTGATACAAGCAATGTCCCCTGCATGGTCTACATCAGTGGCACACAATCAAGAACGGCTAAGTATGTGATGGCACAACTTAACTTTCTTAGCAGAAATTTTGAAAGTTCAACTACTACAAATTCTTATTCACAACGAGATTTTTAAAGACTTCTACATTTTTAAAAGGCTTAGTTTCCTTCTTAACAATTCCTGCAATTTTTCCTTAATTTGCCAGTTGATGCCCTAATTTTTTTCTAAATTGAACAAATTTAAACTTAATACAAACAGAAATCTCCATTGAGAGCTACATAACAGTTTTTGTTGAGATCCTTATTCTATTTCATCCACCACAAAGTCTGGAACTCAAACTGTCAGATTACTAATCAAGCCATTTCCAATAACCTACCACCTTCTTATCCTCTAAGTTTATTAGCTTATGGATGTATAAAAAGTGGGTGACTAACTTAAAATTTAAAATACATATTCTGCAAAAACAAAGGCTTACCGGAGGAAATGGTTATAAAAGTGTATTTTATTTTATAGTTAGGAGCATATCTTGACAGTCTCAGGCAAATCTCCGTTATACATACTTTTTTAATACTCTCCTATAGTAAAAAACTTCCTTCTCCATACCTAATTTGCATTTGGATACTACTAGTACAAATCTACTTTTTAAAGTGACTGAGAAAACGAAAATCAATCATGTGCAGATATATACTAGTATACACTTGAGAAAGGCCATGATTTCTTTTATATTGTTGGGAAACTAAACAATAAAGAACAATAGAGATTTTTGTTCTCTCAAAAGTTTACCTCAACTGACTAATAACATTCAAAGAATTAAGAAGCTCTGAATACCTGGATCTTGAACTGGTGATATTTTCAACAACTGTTTCAAAGAGTAACATAATTTGATTTGTGCAAATATTGAAGAAATTTAAACAAACTTTTGATTCAATGTTAAAGCATCCCTTCAGCAATTGGGCCAATGAAACCTACCTCATGTATTAGATATCGTTTTGATATTTGCACAAGTTAAGTCGATTAAAATGAAAAAACAACAATTTTCCACTATTAATAGTAAAATCTAATTAGAATGTTAATATTTTCTCACGTTACTATTGCAAGACTACTCAACCTGAACTATTTCTATGCAACTCCAAATGAAATTTCCAGAAAGCCATTAGATTATTCCACAGTGTATTGCTAGAAGCAATGAGCTCCAATGATTACGTTGAAAGTAGCATGATTTGATAAGCTTTTTCCTATTACCTATGATTTTATACATGGTTTCATTAACACCCTCTTCCTAACAATCCCAGCTGTGGGAGTAATTGCCTCAAATTATCAACAGAAAAATAACTACACTCCTGTAATTGATTAGTAGTAGCTCTTTCTTTCTAGCTAACAATCAAAACTGAACGGCACATACAAATTTAAATTTAGACATGTCAGTGTTTGGCTTAGAAGGGTAAAAGGATTGGATAAAAGCACTGCATACAATAAATAAAAATTACTTGAAGAGCAAATTAAATAGTCAAAGTACAAGTGTTTGTTTTTATTACAATAAAATATCTTTTAATTTGCAGTGGGGCCTCAGCATTTAAACTTATGTTACTTTGGAAGGCAGTCAAAATAATAAATAGTTCAAAGTTAAGAACAATTTTCTTCATTCTAATCAATGGAAATTTAATTAATCTGTTTTCTAGCCCTAAACTACGTGAATTTCTATTCTAACAGAATTTTTTCTAAATAAATTTCTAACAGAAACAGCAAAACTGCATAACTTAGGTTAATTAAAACAACACCATACAGTAGAGTGTAGATGGAAATTACTACACTGGGGTTTCCAAATTCTTGATATTTTGAAACCTTCCGAAACTGGAATTGGAATCCTGAGAATTCCCACAATGATCTTTTTAGTTAATTTTGCAATAAATGGTACAGCAGTAATCGTTACTTCGGAAAAGGATCATAAAAGGTAAAAAAAATGAAATTTCTCATTTTCTGGGTACAAATAATAATATCAACGGATTTTGAAATAAAGAAAAAGACTTGGTGATTTCCACAAGATATATTAAAAGACACTACTGGTTTCGGCGAACAGCCATCATCAGGTTTCATCATCATCACCATTTTTAAAAATTTTTTTATTTGATGATGGCTGTTCGCCAAAACCGGTAGTGTCTTTTAATATATCTTGTGGAAATCACCAAGTCTTTTTCTTTATTTCATTATGTCTTTCCACGAAGTAAGGCCAGATAGAGTTGATTTTATCAATGGATTTTGATTGAAAATACCTCTAGTAGCATTTGTTTTTTATTTCTAAAAGAAAACTTTGGACATTATTTCCCAATTTAACTTTAGTTTTCTTTGTTGTGTAATAAACATACTTGACAGAAAATTTTAGGTCAAGGAATTCTCTCCAAGGAATCCTAAACTAAACCCTAGTGAGCAGTGTTGATGGTTCTTATAGTTGGTCAAATTGTAAATAATGGATCTAAAAACATCTTCAAGTCAGCAATAAGGAAATGCAATGCCTCAAGTAAGCTACCTTCTTTCCTTAGAAAAGCAAATACGTTGCCTGCACGAATAACCCTTTTCCTACTCCTGATTATTTCTTGTTCCAAAACAATATTTTACTGGAGAATTTTCCAATATTTTTGCACTAACCTTTCCTTATAGGAGGATAACGCATTCCTCAGGATTGTTTTCTCTCTATGATCAAATGATGGTACGTAATATTGTATCACAATTTAACTTTAAGTAGCCACTAACAACATTTAGTGTAAACATCTTCATTACACGATTGGTTTTGATCCCTCAGGCAAAAATTCAGGATGCACTCCTGAATCACAAGTAATACACTAATTTCCTATTCTGGATATTTCAAGGTTCTAAGAGTAAAAATCTTTCTATTACCAGACTAAATTTTATTAGGATTCAGGAACAGGAAATCAGAAAAAATTCCTAAGACAGGCAGGAAGGAATTCTCACCAAGGAATCCTATACTAAACCCTAGTGAGCAGTGTTGATGGTTCTTATAGCTGGCAAAGAAGTACAACTTGGAAAAGAAGAATCCTTCAGAAAATATTTTCAATGACTGTATCTCTGAAATTCTCCATTTGTTGGGAAAGAATGCAATAAATTTAGATATTATTTTAGAGGATAGTGAAGGAAACATTAATGATCTTGTTCTGAGGATGAAGTGGTTCCCTCAGATGAAGAATTGTCTTCTCTAAGCAGTAAGGTCAGTGGATTGGGCATTCATGCTAAATGGACAAAGTGGTGTTCACTAATTCATTGCAAATGAACTATACAAAAGAAATGCTTTCACAGAAAAAAACTCTGGTCTACAATTGATGGCATTTAAGCATTAAGTGCATTTTATCACTGTGAATGCACTTGAAACACGGAAGAGTCCAAACAAGGAAAGGATTTTAGGTACTTGGCACGATAAGGCATGCACCTAGGAAAATTCCCAAGGAGAAACGGACATGAAAAAAGTCTGACGGAACTCAAACTTGAACCCAAGTCTCCCAATTGCCAGTCGGTTGCTCTATCCATTGAGCTATTCCACCAGAACATTTCTCCATGCCGTTTGGGAGACTATGTTCTGGTGGAATAGCTCAACGGATAGAACAAATGACCGGCAATTGGGAGACCCGGGTTCGAGTCCCGGTTCTGTCAAGACAAAAAGTCTTGACAGAATCATGTCCGTTTCTCCTTAGGAATTTTCCTAGGTGCATGCCTTATCGTGCCAAGTACAGTCATGAGCAAAAAAAAACTCAAAAATTGCGGGTAACATAAGATTCAGGATACTCTTAAAATTCCTTCACTGGAACACATGTTGCAACACTGTAAGGAGACCATGTCAAACATAACGGTACTTATATTCGCTGCAAGGGTTCGGTTTAAAGAAATGGTAGGAGCATTGTGAGCGGCTCCTGTAGCTGTTACCCATTTAGAAGGACGGACCTAATTTTAAGAAAGGCATTGATGGAAATGTTGCGTATACACGATTGCAGCTCTAATATATGAGTTATAGACACTGCAGATTGAATGAATTCGCAATTTAGAATTGTCAATCAATCGTCTTTTTACCACAAAATAACATTATGGACCTCCGACTCGCTGATTCTCTAACGGAAGGAGAACAGGTGCATGGAGCAGTTGTATTTTCTTACCTACTGTCACCAACATTATCATAAATATGCCCGATATGTAATCTCAGAACACTGTTCCAAAAAGTGATGGCAAACCTTATCTCGGATATTTCACATGGATCTTTAGTAATAATATTTCTATTAGAACTAACCTTTGCAATGTTACGTAAGTGGGTTCAGGTATTGAAAGTAATGAAACAGGAAGTTAACGACTTCGTAAATGTTATTAGGGATTACTTTATTATTCGGTGCTGATAACGTTTTCAGTAATATGTGTAGATTGTTTTAGGGTGCTTTTCATTATTGCTGCCTTAACTTTCATTGATACAAAATTTGAAAGTAATTTATTAGTAAATTAATCGAAAGCGAACACCAAAGGGATCTGCGATCGATATTAAAAGGTAATACATTCATTCTTTTAGAAATGAGTTCAGATGCAGGTGATCCAAATTCCTCCTTTTTTTTGATCATGACCGTACCTAAAATCCTTTCCTTGTTTGTTATCCTTTAAGGGGGGTTCTCCTTACACCACTTTGTATGGTCGGTGCCTCTGAGAGGCCATGGCTGTGAACGATGCCGCTGAGTCGGACGAACTCACGTGCCCAATACCTACAAAGTCTCCCAAACGGCATGGAGAAATGTTCTGGTGGAATAGCTCAATGGATAGAGTAACCGACCAGCAATTGGGAGACCCGGGTTCAAGTCCCGTTTCCATCAGACTTTTTTCATGTCCATTTCTCCTTGGGAACAGAAGAGTCCACTTAAATTTGACTAGAATTCCTCTTGAATTTAATGTTTGAACAAATTACAGTTCCAAGTTTGAGGCAGCACTATACATTAGTGATATTATCTATGCAAATACAAAAACTAAAATTTTAAACAATTTTTACATATCATTGACCACAATAGGAGAAGGATACTTGTGAAACTTGTACATTGACCCTTACAAATCATATTTTTATGACCACAATAGATGAAATTTTAAAAATCATGTTTAAATTGTTTTGATCAAATAGTAACTATGTAAATTATTACTCATTCTGACAAATTTTAGTGATATTTAATGAGCATTAAGGAGAAGTAAGCCAAGCACTACCTTACAAAATCATGCACACTTCATCACAACATATAAATAACATAAAATGAATTTAACAGTTAAGAAGCATTTTAACAAGCAATAAATAACCAAAATCAATTAATCTATATTTTCAGAAATTAGAAAAGGTATATTAAGGTTTACTATATAATATTGTTCAACAATAATATCAAATAAATTTTGAGTACAACAATCACAGCTCAAATGCTAGATATAATAGAATTAAATTTTGAAATCACATGTATACCCAGAAAACTAAACTCTGGAACAGAACTACCTGCACTTGGCTCACAAACATTCATAAAACATTTAAATTATATTAAGTTTGGGTACTAAGAACAATAATGCAAGTGATACTGTGCAACAGAGTAATTTTTGAAATGTAAAAGTTCTTCCTGATTTTTTAAAATGCAATCAATAACAAACAGATGAATCATTTAGAGTTTCGAAAGACAAAGTGACAGCTTTACTAAATAACCTTTAAATCATGCATTAATATGTTGACTTGATTTCAACTTTTATTGACTACTGTTAAATTTTTGCATTTCAAAGTTTGTTTCTTTGCAATAATTGAGTCACTAGCAGAATGTCTTGAAATATAAGAAGGTCCAGAAACTGAACTTCAGGACTAAAATAATTCAGTTTGCTTATGCTGAGCACAACACAATTCAGATATTTCAACTGTTTCAGAGTGTTTAGCAGATTTGGAATGTCTCGCAAGCATACCTGCTGTGCCATTTGAGTTATAGATGCCATCTGGTGTTGAGTCATCATGGCAGGGGGAGGTGGTCCCTGGTGCTGGGAGGGCATAGGTTGGCAGGCTTGCTGTTGTGGTTGAGACATGGTCTATAGGGAGGAAAAACATTTGATGTAATGTATAGCTTTTCCCTCTGGTATTTTTATGTGCATACAACAAAGACAACATTTTCATAAAGAACCAAACCTTCCATTTGCTTATTACCATATTTATAGTTAGCTACCATGCCTAGCAATATGACACACACAGTAATTTCAAGAATGAAATGTTAGTTAGGAAGTTAAATATAAGAGGTCAGAAACTCTGAACTATTTTAAACAAATCAATGTGAAAATTTTATCAATACTTACAGCAATTATATGGCTTTTAAAACCTAGATATAATTAAAAGTGCATAAAAAATGTAAAGA
This sequence comes from Ladona fulva, assembly GCA_000376725.2. Classification (NCBI taxonomy): domain Eukaryota; kingdom Metazoa; phylum Arthropoda; class Insecta; order Odonata; family Libellulidae; genus Ladona; species Ladona fulva. The sequence goes on along the minus strand of KZ308695.1, from coordinate 186,872 downwards.
TAGGTAAAATGATCTTTTTCTAGCAACTGAGTTTAGTTAAAAGTGATATACATACAATGGGAAGGTAGACTTTCAGCCCTAAATTTTTGGAAAAACATTTGTTTTTCACTGACACCATAAATATGGTTATTTGTGTAAGTTTAAAATTACCACTTTAAAATAATTGCTTATGCTGAGTACAACATGAATAATATATATAACATGATATATTAACTGATCCAGATGTGGTATGTTTCGCAAGCATACCTGCTGTGCCATTTGGGTGATAGATGCCATCTGGTGTTGAGTCATCATGGCAGGGGGTGGCGGTCCCTGGTGTTGGGATGGCATGGGTTGGCAGGCTTGCTGCTGTGGTTGAGACATGGTCTGAAGGGGTGAGAGAATTGTCTGCTGCATCTGAGGAGGGAAAGCAATGCCTCCTCCCATTCCTGGTTGGGTCTGTTGTTGAGGGTGTATCTACAACAGACAAGTTCAATTAAGACTTAAAACAATAACTTGAATGACTGAACACAAAACAAACCATGTAGGTTAAGAGCAAAAATCAGGCAAAATGTCAATGATAGAGGTGTACAATTGTTATATAGTTGAAGCTCCAAAATATTGGCAGAAATAAGGAATAAAAAATTTGAAAAATAGTAACATAACTAGGACTTGAACCCAGGTCTCCCACTTTCCAGGCAGGTATTTTAACCACTGGGAGACCTGGGTTCGAGTCCCAGTCATGCCACTATTTTTCACACTTGTTATTCCTCGGGATTCAGCTGCATGGTTTTACCATGCAAAGTAAATATACCTTTCCTATAGACAGTTACGAGTATATTCATGAAGTCTTCAGTCCATCATAGGCATTATAGGCTAGGTTAAAGAAGTGGGCTAAGCCAACTTTGGGATCAGTTGCAGGACTTTATCCTTAGTATTCAAATCTTTCCTTAATTACTCTGACATTATCAATAAATGTTAATTGTTAATAGTATCCAATTAGGTAATTGTAAAAAAAATCACTTTAACACGGTCATTAGACACTAATAGACAGGGATTTTAGAAAGAAATATTTTCAGAGATTATTAGAAGCTAAAGAACTCTAATCAAAGACATATTTGTGATATTTCAAATTCATGAGGTTACTGGAAATACATTCCTAATGAAGATTGAGTTGCTAGTGTATCGTTTAACTTAAAAAACACAAGCTATTCGGAGATTTTCTAGCTATTATGAAGCTAAATGTCCACATCTGAGCACTTGATCTGATGATTGCTTACAATTACAAGCATACCACAAAATAAAGTCCACTTCAACAGGAAAGAGAGACTTTTCTTTACCTGAAGATGATGCAACTGAGGCACTCCCATTGCTTGCAACTGCTGCTGATGATGTTGCTGTTGTGTTGCCATCAGTGCATGGGGTGGTGGAGGGGGGCCTGTTTGAATGTGTGGAGGGAGACCCATTTGGTGTTGCTGCTGTTGCTGCACCTGATGCTGAACAGACTGAGGATGCTGCTGCAAGTTTGGCAGCTGAGGATTTGCAAATGAAACTGAAAAAAGAGACAATGATCAAATTACTAAATACTACAACCTGTTCCAGCACTGAATGAAAACCCATGATTAGTAAGTTTCATGTGTTACTTGAAAGATATTTTTCCACATCTTGGATAAAACATTGGTTTTGTTGAAGAGTTTAACAGTGTAATGAAACCATTGTCTTAAAAGAGGAAATCAGAACACTGGGAAATTCCACATCTTGGATTTTAAAACAAACTTGAAATTGTTGAAGATGTTAGAAATATAACAAAACTGATGTCGCAATTTAGTCTTAAGTGTGAAATTTTAAAGTGAATTTAATTCTTTTCTTTTCGAGCCCACTTGTAGAAATTTGCAGCAAAATACTACCAAATAGACACAGATTTAACACCTTAATAATGCCATCGCTATTAAATGAAAGCTGGGTTGATTTCACTGCTGAACTTTCTTGTTCACATCCTAGTAGAACCGCTTCATTAATCTAGACCTCTATTAGTTAATCTCCTCTTCACATGGAATTCCCTTCCACCATCAATTGATCCATTTTAATCATCTGTATAGACATTTATTTAATCATGATTGTGTCAGTTAAATTTAGTGTTGTCTAACTTTCTCTGTGATGTGGTCAACATACTAGTATAGCAATACTTTTTCAGATATTATTTCAATACTTTAAATCATGTATTTTTGCTAATAGTTTTTGTTATTTCTTTCGTTAATCTGCAACTATAAACACAGTATATACCCGAAAAATAAAACACACCTATGTATAAGATCTGGCAGGGTTTCATATTCTTGATCTATCATAATATCACAAAAAATCTATATCCTGCCATAAGACATCCTACATTTCAACCTATTTTTTTGGGGGGAAAATGCATCTTATATGTGAGTATACATGGCAGATCACATTCTGTTCTCTCCCAAAGCAAGAGATATTCTTTGGGGGTGTTACCTTATCTAATTGCTTTCAAGAGAAATGCTACAAAAACAATATCAACTACCCACTAAAACATTAAAATACATTGTTTACAAGTAAATGCAAAAGCCAACATACAACTATATTAATGAAAATGCTTAGTACATATAAGCATTCAGTTATATGGTGAAAATGTAATGAAAAGCAACAATTGGTATAGATATACATATTTTGATAAAACTGCTGGAGAATTTGAGGTTTATAGCTTCTTTGAATTTATTATATGAATCATTACCTCTATATTGCGTGTGTAAGCAAATTATTAGAAAACATGCAGTGCAAAGTGATATAATATTTATAGAAAATAATCTTTACATGAAAGATTAACAGATAAGATTCTTTTGTTGCAGTTAAAACTTCATATAAATTTACAATCTCATTGTTGGGAAGAATTAACTAAAACAAGAATTACATCATTTTTAGGAGCAAAATTTGATTCATGAAATACATAAGTAGCAAGAGCATAAGCTTGATGAATCTATGAACCTAGGATAAATTATTTAAGAATATATTCATACCTTGCTGCTGAATTTGTCCAGAAAGAATTGGCATGCTAGAGAAATCACGAAGACCTAAAGGTGATGTAACCAAGTCAGGTAACTTTAGAATTTCTGTCAAAATAAATAACGTAAAAATAAAGATAACTAAAAATTTACCAAAATATCCATGCATTACGAACATAATAAAACATGAAGAGTATTTCTAATTAGTTTCCAAGCATAGCAATAATAAATTATTACATCAGACTTGCCAGAATATATCTTCTTCTATCCGCATTCCTGGAAGTTATATTTTCAACAGAAAAACAAAAACTCATAACAAAATTTCATTTTAATTCTACAAGTTAGTATATTTTCAATTTATTTACAAAAACAAGACAAACTATATGATTGAAACATAACTTCTTCAGTAAATTATATTTTTGAGAACAAAATATAAAAATTTAAGTTCTAGGAATAACAGAAAAGAAAGCAATTAACTTGTTAAATGATGTAATGATAAGTGTACTAATAGCAGACATCATTAATAATGCATTAAGTATCTAATCATAAATATACTGAATAGATAATTATAAACTGACTATAAGATGATTCAGAAAGGAACAAGAATTTTTAACATGACACACTGCCTAATACATGACAATCGACATCTAAGTATAGATTTTAGAAGTAATGAGAAATGTACAAAAATAGAAACATTTTCCTTTAATAAATTATGTTACAGGAAATAATTTACTTACCTTCTGTCTGCAATGGCTCATGAGTTGTGAAGGTAATTAAACCAGACTCTTCTATAGTCATTGTTTGGTATTGCGCTGAAAATGAAAAGGTCAATCATTAATTACAGCTACAATTTAATAAGTTACAAAGGAAAATATTTACAGCTTACTATAATTCCATCTTTCTCCAAAGAACATTGAATTAACAAAACATAAGAAGAACAGCTTATCTCACAGATTTACTTAAAGCAATAATGTAAATCTAAGGGTTCAAAACCCAAAAAAAAATGAAGCATGTTCAAGAGATGTACTCAGTGGCAGATTTAAGCTATCAGGGGCCCTAGGCACATAGTATTTCTATAAATTACAAGGATCATATGACACAATATTTAGAATGACTGACTTTACACTATATAGTGACAAAACAATGTAATTTAATCTATAAACACATTTTGTAGACTTACTCAACAAATATAAAATTCTTCCTTAAAGAGAGAAACCAGAAAAATATGTTACTGACAAGTTATAAGCAGTCTTATTGAGGCCCCATCCCCATGTATATGATACCCTTAGCTAGTGCTTATTGCAGCTAATTATAAATCTGCATCTGGGTGTACTCATACATGCATTACAAGGAGCCTTATGCTTGTACAGACTACAAACAGAACTTAACAGGAATACTCCTTACTTCCATGGACTTCTGAATTCTGTATAGTCTGCATTGTACTAAGTTGCTGTTGTTGCTGCTGCCATTGGGCATATTCCTTCTGAATTGTCTTCACTAGGTCCTGGGCAAAATATTTTGCCCTCTGCAAGGCTTCAAACTTATGATGTCTAAAAGAAAAATTATCAGCAATTAAACTTCATGAAACATATTTAGGTCTTAGTAATTGGCACCAATCTGCTGATATTCTATTACATAACAAATAACAAGATTTTGCACAACTGCAAAATATTGCAATCTCTAACAGTAATTCCAAATTCACCATTAATATCAGACTTCTGGGAACCAAATACAATTAAACCAGATTTGTAGCAAAGCAATGCAAAACTAAAAACATAGTTCACGTTTTTAGGTCATCTGAAACTCTTAAATACTAAAATAGTTTATTTATTTTACAAGATTGATTTCTGAATTCTTTTCATGCATAGAAAATTTTTAATTTTGTTTTTAGTTGCAATAATTTTTTGGAATACCCTAATAATGGTGAAATGTTACATTTTTTCAGACAAGAATTGTGTAAAAATTCATTAATTTACGTCAGATCCTGGAAAAATTTCCCACCCTCAATAAACACAAAATTCAGTACCTGTCTTACTCAATTTTTTCTGCCAACATCCTTCTTACAAACTTTTGCATCACCAATTATCAACATTTAGGATTTATCATCCAACATCTCTAGTCTTTTTTAAATTAATTTGGCTATGATTACAGATTGAAGGGGAATCTTGATGTATGGTCTTAATTTGCATCAGCATGAAAACCTTCAGCCGACACTATAATTCTAAACAGCATTTACCATTGACAATCAATACAATATGATGCAATTTGTCGGAATATAACATTTTAAAAATAAAAAGAGATAAGATAAAAGAGGTCAAATGAAAATCAAGGTTATTAAGTCTCAATTTGGACTTGAAATATCTTGAAATATTTTACTTGAAACAAGAAATCATTTTCAAAGTTAAATGTCTTCCTACACAAGTATGTTGCTTAGGCAAAATTGAATTTTGGAAAAAATGTCATATAGTTCTATCAAAAATATTTCAAGATATTTTATCAAAAACATTTCAAGATATTTCACAAAATTTGACTTGATCATTAGAAAATATCCAGACACAGGATATGAACTCCTTACTCTATGCAGAGATACATTGGTTCAGGTGATTCAGTGCCTGTGGATGGCTCGATGTATCCTGAACCTTTTCCCCGAAGGGTTACTATTGCTCCCGTTTCACTTCTGATGAAATGTAAGTAGGTCCCACCATTTCCAACCACCTTATTCCTCATGTCATACACTGGATCGGCATGATCAAGACCTACAGGCACCTTTTCCTATTAAATACAGTAAAAATTGGGAAGAAATCAGAGGAGTTGCAAAATCCAAAACACAATATTATCACTACAAAAAATATGTTCTAGGGTATAATTACTACTGGTCAATTATAAAAAACCACAGCTAATTAGAAATAGAATATGACACTGCCAAACCTTACTGGTTTAGAATTCTGTAAAAGAGATAATAAAATTTACCATACGTAACAAATAAATTTAAAACGATAATACTGATCATCTATTTAAAAATATCTAAACTGATGCAGTCTTTGTGAAAGAAAATATTTTTGAAAAGGCTTTAGAGTATGATAAAATTTTCTTTAAAATATCAAAAACTAAAATAATGCAAAACAATCTTATTTGAAATAAATCAATCTTAGCTGAGTTCAATCTGTATCTAGCAAATCCACATTATATCATCTGGTTTCTTTTCAGATTTGATGTACTCAATATCAGAGTAAAAAAAAAATTATTGCTGTGGATCAAATAACATGTATTATCTATATTCAACCAATTTGAAACACTAAAGTTTTTGAAATTTGTCTTCCAGATACCAGATACTTTCTGAAATGAAAGCAAGATTGATGAGGAAATTGTGGCTTAATGAATACATAAGAATGGAGTACTATTTCAAATTGACTAAGGAGTTTACCCAATAAATTAACAATATAATCTTATTAGAACATTAATTATGTAAATACAATAAAACCTGTATAGGGCATAAGCCCTAGGGATCAAATAAATTTTCTGACCTACGCAGGTATTCTGGCTCAAGAAGAGCAATACAAAGGGCATTTATTTATTATGATTTGCTACACAGTGTTTGTTAACAGAAATCAAAAACATATTAAAAAATGTTAATATAATGGATATAGTACGTTTATTGGAATGCAATCAAAATCATCTTGATATACAAGTGCCTTACTCATATGTTTAAAAGAAATTGGAAACTCTATAGTTTTTTCATAAGGATCATTTTCCCCCTTAATTTTTGCTTACAGTTTTATAGCATCATTTTAACACAATACTACGGATAGTGGATTCTCCAAGTACTTCCAAGATAGTTCCTAGTTAAGTATTCTTTATTTTTAAGGTTAACCGTTTGCTCATTCCTTCAAGATGGTAAACCATCTATGAAGGGAAGAAAGCCAATGGTAAATACTTTTGTTAGCTAGAAAATTTCATTCTATATTTAACAGGTTCCAAACAGATTGTGCCTTAAACAGGTTTTACTGAATATTCTTATGAGAAATTGCATATCCATCTCCTTAATGATCCATTTTCTTCAAATACACTTAAATAATGAACATTATCCTTAAGTTTTATATTTGATCCTATATTTTTACCATAATATTTATTTAAGGTTAATACAGAATTATTACTGTAAATACAATAACTAAAAATCAGGGCAACTTGTGGGGAAAATATTTAAAAAACTAAGTTGCAAAGTAGATAATATTTCATTTGATTCTGATGTTTCATCAAAGATTGAGCAGAGGTAAACACAATGTACAAAAAATAATTGTACCACAATGTTGCAAATTAAGACCTTTATAATCAGATAGAAGATGGGTAAGGGTGTTCTAGCACAAGATGGTGCGCACCCAGGAAAACTCTCAAGGAAGAATGGATTGGTTCTGGTCCCGTAAGACTTTTTTCTAGTCCATTCTTCCTTGGGACTTCATAATCAGGAATTTACATTATGTTGTCCTGAAATAGCTTTATATACATATGTGCTATCAACCATATTCTGTAAAAAAGTAAGACAAGCCTCAAGGTAACTTAAAAATACTTCCTTACACATAACACTTTCAATCAAAGAGTCACAGATACATCACTTTATAGCTGCATGTAATAGCTTTCCAAAATCATTTCCAATACCAAGCCAATTACTCTGATTGAGTAAACTATTTTATGCATGAGTTGCTGCTAGACCAAGTTAATATATTTTGCCAATATTAAAATCAATTTTTATCTATGATCATTAGAATTGTTTTAAATAGTTATATAGATTATTCAGCTCAAGATTTTGATTAGACTCTGAAAGATTACAAAACCCATTTTCTGAATTAATTACACAAATTAATTATTAATTACCCTCTTATTAACAGACCCTTGCCAAGCGCAGCATAATATGAAGGCACTTTTTGCTGTAACCAAATCATTTCAACTTCCTTAATTAAAATTTTAATTACATTTTAGAATGATTTAGGGGCACTTCATTATAATGGGATATTTAATCACTTGATAGTTTAAAATAACACACTTCCTACCCAATGAAAATATTTACAAAGCAACAAAAAATGTTTAAACTGAATGAATGTACCTTGAAAACAATATTTTAGGGTGGAGTAAAAGAATTTCAAACAAATAATTATGCCACTTCCTCATAAAATAAAAGTCATTAAAGTCTTTCATGCTGAAATACAGGTTGCTCTCCAGCTGCTTTTCTGAAGAATACAAATTCTGAAATAAAAAATATTTCCAGGGTTCTACAGACTTTCATTCTGCCTTTTGTTTGTTAATTTCTAATGCCTTCCAGAGAAAAGGAAAATCAGAAGAATATATTCTATGGTTAAACCAAGCTTCTGCTGCAAGTTTAAACAGTGTTAACTACCTAACTACTTCTCCTTGCACGTGGAATGGAAAAGTTATCCTATTAATTCAAGCAAACAATAAACACACATGGATGAAGCTGCCTCTAAACAATGAAGGGAAAGAAATCAAAAAGTACCACAGATGGCATTGATGTCTGAATGCTCATTAAAGGTGGTGGCCTGTTTCCTTGCTGCACATCATTTGAACTCCTTGGCACAAACTTGTGGAACTTGCTATTCCTTCGGGATTGCTGCTGTGGTGGTTGCTGCTGGGGCATTTGCTGTTGTGGAGACTGGTGTTGCGTTTGTGGCTGGTCATTATGTTGCTGCTGCATGTGCTGCTGAATTATCTCTTGGATTCGCTGCACTCCCACTGTAATGCAATCACAGGTTGTTTGCTTCTATACGGATCACACTAACAGAAAGGAAGGATTGGCAGAGGCTGATGCAGAGGTTTGAAGAGCTCAGGTTGAAGTGAAACATGAGTGAGTCACAAGGTATGATTAGAAGTCACAGTAAGAGTATTAAAGGATCCCATTGTAGTAGGATATTGCGTAAAAGAATTGTTGAGTCAAATACCTGAAAATGATTAACAGTGGAATATAGTGATTATGTTTCAATTCCTGAAGTGTGAATGAGATAACACACAAAAGGTTTTCTAGGTAACTTCAAAGCATGGGGATGATGTGCATACTCTTTAAGGCCAAAGGCATAAAGAAAATCAATGTGTAATTTCATCCTTCACCTCCTTATTTCACTAAACTACAAGTTTTGGAGTTGTAAGTCATTTCAGAGCAGGGATTCAGGCATAATCTCAATTTCCGACCATATCAAGAGAAGAAAGACGTTCATACAATCCTATACATAAAAAGTAAAAACAAATAACACGATACATGCTCATGCAAACAAATATATGTACATATCTTCATATGCATACTTTAAATAGGTCCTGAAAATAATACCATCCCATAAAATGTCCAACATGACAGCATATGGTATTTATAAGCTAAATACCATAATAACATCATTGCCCTCCCCCCATTGCAAAAGACATCAGAGTCGGTTGCCTCCCCTACCACCATATTCCTGTTAAGAAGTATTATAAATAACATACATATATATACAAATCCATGCATTGGTCAACCCACGGGATTTTTTCCAAACATTTCTGTTTTTCGCATATCTTGTATTTAAATGTTCCTTAGAGTCTTAAAAAAATTCCCAAAAATGTTAAGCAGATTTTGCAGGATTAGCACTGATTATAACATGTGGACTTCTTCTGAATATATATTTTAGAGTAGTTTTAGGGTAAGAGAGATGTAACTTAACATTTTTAACAACATGAATAATTTAGGTGACAGTACTTAAGTAAGTAGAACAGATTCAATATTTTGCATAATGATATTCAGTGTTTTCTGTTTTGCCAAATTATAGTTATGTTAAATTTACGACCTGTGTAGAATGTAATGTTGATTATGAATCAAGTTTGATTTCAATAGTGTTAAATGTAGAATTTTTCATCATAACTTTGTTATTAAAGGTCAATCTGAACTTCATACTATATGGTACTTCACTCAACATTTATATTTAGATAAATCCTCCCTTAAATTTGAAGTAAAATTTTAATTAATATGATTTTTTTCGTAAACTTGTATAATTATATTTTAACTATTTATGTAATTTATTACTGATGGTGATACAGAAGACTCAATGTTTAACATAAAAACTAACATGGATTTCAATGTTGAAATGGTTAGCAAAGTTTAAATGAATTTCACAAATTTCATATAAGTATGGCATTTAATTTTCACCGTTACCCTTCCCTTTTTCTTTCTCTTATTTTTATCCCACAAATTTGATTTGAATTTTTAAGTTTCATCCAGGTAATGAGTTCTTAAGTTTCCCAGAACCAATATCCGATCCAATAGGATTATTTTTGCTAAAATTCTTCAAAACTCTCTCCTTCTGCAAGGCATATAGGCTTCAAAAGATCTTTTTACATAAAATTTTGGTTACCTTGAATTTTCAAGGTGAATTATGTTAACCATGAGAATAATAATTTTCAATATTATCTATTTTAACATCGATTTTCACTATTTTATGAAATCTATTTAAATTAGTATGAACACTAAAAGTTCTACCATCAAGAAATATTGTCAGGTTGAATTGGTATATATCATTATTTCTTGCTGAATATAATTATTAAATTAAATTTGCTAAATGAATATTCAAGAACACAGCTGAGTGGGGCTGTAACATATGTAAACAATGATTCTATAGAGAAATACAACAGTTAAAATTATCTCACTGTTATGGAATGCTTTAAAGAAAAAATTTGATTGAAAAGTTATTTTACATAAATAAGCTTAATTATTTTATTTTATAAATAATATAATGAATAAATATGTAACTCAAGATCTATTTAACACATGGCTTTACAAATTATTTATTAATAAACAAGTCAGCCTATCCTACCCCTGCAAATATTCATCAGTTCCTACTAAATAATATTCCAAATCCATTGAATTTTAAACTTAAGTCAGAAAAGTATAAAATCTGAAATATTAGGTGTAAATCATTATACTAATTATTTTAATGCTACTTCTATATAAACTATAT
>KZ308695.1:121345-171611 GCA_000376725.2 Ladona fulva | reverse complement strand
TGATATTTATCATTATAAGTTATAGCAAATTGCTGTGTGCACCTAAGAGGTAAGAGATTGATTAAATTTTGATTTAATTTGAGGGTAACAACAAGCAAATATTACTCCTAGAAAGTCTGTCATGTGCTAGTTTCACCTAATTATCTAAAGAATTTAAAATTGCTTAAATTATACCTTAAAGAATGAAAATAACTACTTCAAACTTTGAAACAGAGCAAATATTTTAGTATGAGTTGACCTAAAATCAACAGGTCAAATTATACCTCATACATACTTTAAAAATCTCTGATTGACTTAATAAGAGGCGTCTTTGGATGAAATTTCAACTTCACTACTATGGCATTTATTTTATTTCCACTGAAGAGACAAGATTTAGATTTATGTACACGATTTCCTTTGTCGTCCAACATTTAATCAACTAATCTACGAGATTATGAATCCCAATTTCTCCGATCATCTTGAATTAAAAATACTATCCACAGATAAGTTATAAAATTTTCTATTCTAAAGATTAAGAGCACTATGGTTTATCTCCTAGGAGCAGTAACAAAACTAACAGTTCAGATGATCCCAACATGCTTTTTTCTAACAACTATTAGTTCCAAACCAAAGCTTGCAATATACTGGGATGGAAATAGAGGAAATGAAAAATAAACATCCTAACCTTTCATTGCAAATGAATAAATAAAACAGCTATGTAATTCAGTGGTAACATGCAGAGCCTGAGGATCAGAAATGCATGCAAGTTAGGATGTTTATCTCTCTCTTTCTCCATATTTTATTAAATATAAGAGAAATTCTAATTTAAGTGTAAGGAGTTTGAGAATAACCAGCACTTTTTCCACAGCCACTGCACATGCAAGCAAAAAAGATAGCTGCAAGAGAACTTTCACGAGTCTAATAAATGCTTAAGCATAGCACTTTAAAACCCAAAATAACAGAAAAAAGTGCCGATTATCACAAATGCCAGAGATATGTGGTATGTTTATGGATGGGTAGGTAAAAACTCAGCAGGTGATCGGAATAGTAGATATACTCAGTACTGGTAACGGTTCAAACGAAAGAAAGTTGTGATTCATCTCCATAATACACCTCCATCTACAAGTATATTTATTTGAGGTCCAACTATAATTAATCAAAAGTTAAAAAAAAATTAATGGGAGCTAATAAAGTTAGTGAAAACCACTTTGGAGAGACTATTCATCAAAATTCAGACCTGTGCTGGGCTTAACAGATAGGAATTTAGGTGAGCACAATGGATATCTTCAGTACTTACAATCTACAGCATGTTTCTCTGAGGCCTGAACATAAAGATACAGAGGGCGTTCCCCTGTATTCTTTGCCTTTTCTTCATAAGTCATGTACCGCCCACGTGTTGACACAGCAGCCCCTGCAGAGAGGGTAAATTTTTGCATCAATGCACCTCCATCCAGGACCACTGGTTCCTCAAAAAATGCGAACAAGGAATTCCAGCATTAGATCATAGCAAAAAGGACAAACAACATGCATCTTCATCGCAGGCATAGCTGCAATTCCATGGCTATTTGCTCTCCATTAAAGTAGCTGAAAAGTCACTAAATCAAACAAAAGAGCATTATGAACATGAACTACTGAAATTATTCAAACAAAATTAAGCGAGTTTGGTAGCTAAATCTCCCCACAGAGGCATGAGTAGCAACCTTAAAAGTAACCTAACATAACATAATAAACTACAGGTGACAAGGCAGACCAATTTATGTCAACAAAGCAAGGACATAGGCTCCCATAGGCTGACAAATTTTCATGCAATAATAGTCACAAAGAAGGATAAATGGCACATTCACAAGCAAGTGAAACAATTATTCAGAAGGAAGTCGAAGTATGATTAATAAGGGCCGCATAACTAATTTGGTAAACATCTGATATTAATTTACCCCATTCCAAAACTATCTACCTGAAAAAAATCAAAAGACAATTAAGGGGAAACACATTCATTCTTGGGCATATACTGTTGAGTGAAAAAAGGTACAACCATGGCCAAAAACAGTTTTGGAAGAATAAAAGGTGCACCAAAAAGGATCCATATAATCCCAGGCAGAAAAAAATATTTCTAAAAACTGTTAACAAACAAATAACTTACACATTGATAATACACAGGTATTGGAAGTGTTGAGGCTGATAACAAGATTGTTAAAATAAAGGATGAAGTATATGAGAGCATCTTATGAGATAACACAAGCACTGGAGCAGTGCAACTACTATCTAATGCAGAATAACTTCCAAGCGAAAATGACAAAGGATAATTGGCTTGGGTAAAATGATAACTTATGAGAGAGAAAATACTTGCTGTAATTTAAGTTTTTAATAACTGTAAACAATAAGTACTATTGAAAAGGTGACCAGTTTTTTCTGGAAGTATTATTTTAAGCAGTTGATAATGACATAACTAAAATGAAAGCATAGTTAATTAGGAAAAATGGCATTAAGAAGTACAGACAGAGAGCTACAACATACTATGCAACAGAATGCATTCCATCATATTGTAACATCACGATGAAGCAATACTGAGGTACAAATTTTGCCAGGATATTTAAAAGAAAAAATTGCAATTAGTCAATTTCCGTAATTATACATATTAAGGAAAACTGCAATTGAAATAACATATGAGATTCAAAGTAATCATGAAATCAAATATCAAATTTAAAACTCATTTGCAAACGATTTCATGATGGCAGAGCATCAAAGTCTACCTGCAAATAGAAATATGAAGACATATTGGAAAAAGTTGATAAAATTCTCTGAACAGATTTCTGTATCTGATTCTGACAATGTTTCTGCCAAACTTATTGACGAAATCTGAGTCTTAAAGAGATAATGTGGAATGAAATCCAATGCAAGTGTCCTGAGTGCTACAAGCGAGGTTCTTTCTTGCCATTTCATGATTTTGCCCTGTCCTCAATGTAAAAATTATTTGAGAATATTTGCTGAAATAAAAGGGTTGTTTGAATTTCCACCCCCTGTACACTCTCTTGGTTTATCTTCTGTAGTCGTTGGAACGTTTCCAAAAATGGAAAGTCAAAGTTGCGGTGAAATGACAAACTTATAGTGATATTAAGAATGTATCTGCAGTTGTAAACAGTTACCAAAGATAAACCCAGCAAATAACTCAAGAGGTCGCTTCACAAATCCAGAGTTAATTTCAAATCCATTTATGAATCATTTCCAGCACTACATGAATTATNCACAGGTATTGGAAGTGTTGAGGCTGATAACAAGATTGTTAAAATAAAGGATGAAGTATATGAGAGCATCTTATGAGATAACACAAGCACTGGAGCAGTGCAACTACTATCTAATGCAGAATAACTTCCAAGCGAAAATGACAAAGGATAATTGGCAGTCAAACAAAAAGCAGAAAAAGAGAAAAACATTAAAATGAACTCCGTCCAGTAAAGAGTACTCCATTGGTTAAAGCTTAAAATAATAATTATAAACAATAATTAGAAATAATCTCTTCAAAGTATTTTGGTAATAATTAATAGAAACAATGAAATTGTTATAGGGATAGTCCAATCTTAACTCAAAGGTGGCATCATTCTGACAATGAGTTTATGCTGCTCCTAAACTGCACACAAAATTAAAGAATTGATCAATAGTAGCAAGTACAGTAGTTTGAAAATAAATATCAGGATCTGTAAATGACTTTTGAAAATTCTGAGCAACAAACAGGTCACTGGACTGAAGCAAATAAGACTGACATTGGACAAACAACTTTCGTCAATCATCATTACAGAAACATGAGGAGCATGAATAAATTGACAATATTATTTGTTATTTTAAATTAACACTAATGACAGTTTATGATGCATGTCTTTTAACGGGATTGAGAAATTTTATATTTGATACTGTACAATGTAGAGAAGAAAATACTTGATTTGAATCCAAGTATTTTTGTTAATGCTAATTTTACAATTTAACCTGGACCACCCCTACCTATAGTATACACTGAAGGTTCAATTAGCGATCAACTTGAACTCTCTCTGGGAAGGCCAGATACCCCAGCGAAAGAGATCGAAAATATTTTACGTGCCGCGATATATAAATTATTACCTGAATACTTGTTTATTTCATCTTGAGTATGGCCTCGAGTTAGGAGATTCCGGGCTGAAAGGGGTGCATCGTTTATCTCTACTTCAGCAGTGAACAAATCTCCAGCAGATTTCACATTCGAACCCTGTTCAAATACATTCAAGTTTTTTCAGCATTACGCATCTCTCACTTCGAAAATTGAATTCACTAACGTAATACGAAGTAAAAATCAAAATTTACAATCACCGACAGCATTTTAGCACAATAACACATCATCTGAATTTAATATGAAGTTAACATAAAACATCAATACGTCGATAACCTGACTTGTAGAAAGAAGTTGAAAAGTAAAACAAATACCTTTATCGTTATTAATTCATTAAAAAATTTTAGATTACACAGAGGTAAAGTCTATATGAAAATTTATGACAGATTCTTATAAATTATTCAAATGTAACAGAGTCATAATAAGGCAATCTTTTCGAATTTTGACGAAAATAACTTCCCATTTTGGCAACAATTACACATGATGCACTCTATGGAAACGAGCTTGAAAACTTAAATCGTTACCTTGCATTGGTTAACAGCCGAAGGAGGTGGCTTCAGTTTACCCTTGGCAATAAGCATAGCATTTACTTTGGCAGCAGCTTCTGCAGCAGCCTCTAAACTACTCATATTGTTCATATCCCTGAAACGTTGGATTGAGTTACTTCGAACACTAACGAATAGTTTTGGCACTCATGAAATATAAACACTTCGAAACAAACCTTCAGCCAGGATTCCCTGCACGAATACATACAGGCGTTATGCATCTTCAAAGAAACATATCACATCTATGTTTTATTTCCCTATCCTGAAAACTGACGAGGTCATGAATTATTGCAGGCTAGTGCTTCACAACGATCAGTGTGTCTAAGAAAAGTCACTCGGAAATAGAAGGCAAAAATCAATTTCACTGCTAACAAGCGGATGAATACTTACAACTAAAATGCACGGAACGAAACTAAAAATAAATATATTCAAAAGGAGGTATATTCACGAACTTCCATTCATTAGAGCACAATTATGGCCGGTGCGAATAGGGATGTTGAATCGATTATCTATTTCGATTTTAGCTCAAAATATATGTATCGAAAAACCCGAGTTATCGAATGGTGAGGTGAGGGGGGGATATGCTATTATTATTATAAACACGTTAAATTGTGTTCTAATAAGCGTGGATAATTATCACGGATAAAGATATGAGTCATGGAAAGTATGTCGTACTGGACTTAACTCTTTCTGTTACCCCTATCCGACTTACATATCCCTCATCGAATATTAAGCAGGTGTGCATTTCCATTTTTTTTGTTTGCGATAACATATTTACGTTCCAGATTCTACTTATAATAGTCAATTCATTTCAGCTTGAGCAATTTTTTTAATTGAAAGAACAACTACTTCTCTTGTCTGTCATATTTTATTGTAAACATCTCGATTCTAAAATTTTAACGAATATAAAAGTGGAAAAAGATCGCATTTTACTCCTTATTTCAAGATTTCTTACTGTATAGATAGCACGACCAATTTAATGTTGTCTGCTTCTAAAAAAATACCTTTGTAAGCCGCATAATTCTCCATTGTAAAAGTAAACAATTTCTAACTTTTTGGGACGTCTCGGTCAGTTTTATTGACAAATTATTAACAATAGCTAATTATATTTCAAGTAGATTTCCACATTTTATACAGTACAGTAGAAAATGATATATATATCGAAAGCATTGTTATTTATTGGGTGAGGATACTTCACTCGTAACCTCAACGATCGCAGGACAGCGGGATGTCCTTGACCTGATTTGAGGAAGAGCTGCTTGCTGCTTGTGAGCTTGTTTTGGCAAGAAGCGCCTCTCGAGAAAACGCGGCAAATACCTAAACTAGGAAATTGAATTGGAAATCGGCTGTTCCGTTTGAGTATCACAGCTATCATTGAATACCTCCATTCAGTTTGAAAAAATATTTCTTCATACCCCTAATAAATCTCTTCATGAAATATTGATATCATTCTTTACCAAAACTATTCTCTCACCGTTTAATAGCACCTTCTTAGAAACCTGCTCGAGCCGAAACATTTCGTCCGACCCAGGCCCAATTTGTTCATTTGAGTTCTGCCTTGGCCTAATAGTGATCGCATTACGATCCGAAGCTCGACATGAGCCCTTGAAGAATTCTATCACCTGTCCTGACTTCTAATCCTACTACTAATTGAATTATCATTTCCTTCTCAATACAATCCTGCTTAGCTGCACTTCCTTGTTACTAAAAACTTTCCACTATTTCTATTGCTTCTTTGTCTACGTTAGTAGTTTCCTATCTATCATCCACACTCATCAATCGCCAGTTGCTATTCATAGGCATCGAAAAAGAATTGTTGTACTTGAAAGTCTTCAGGATGCAGATGAAATGTTGCTTAAAATTGTCAACGTATGCAAAATTGGGTTAATTTCCTATGTTCCTTGTATAGAATTATTAAAAGTTTCAGAAAATCCAAGAATTCTATACCAAATTACATGGTATTTTACAGAGAAGAATTAAACTGTCTTGTAGATTAATATGATTGGTGAATAATCTCTTAAACTCACCAATACATCCTCTATATGTTAACTCAAGAAACCGGAAAGATCCTTCTCTTAGTTCTATTGAAACATTAGGTTGATACGATTAAATATTCACTATGAAAATCAAGCATTGTAAATAAAAAGTTTGAAAGCTTAAATTAATTACAAAATTATTTTAAACATTATTTACTTCCATATTACAGATAAATTATCTTTTTCATCCTTTATTGAATATTCATCTCTGAATTATTAGTATGGGAGTGCCATAAAAATTTTATGCCCTCAACAATGTTGCCTTCATACGAAGAGATAAAAAAATCAATGATTACTGTACATGCTGGAGTACACACAGATCTAGATTCCCACATTGGTAGCTACTTGGACTATGGATTTGTCTGTGATGAAAGTAGTTCTGGGTCACTTTCCAGGTGGATGCCTAACTAGCATTGTCAAAAGATAGGAGCTTCACAAATTAAAGGGTGGTGGACCTATTGCAAGCCTAAATGGTAGCTTGGGAGTCAATACACTGACTACATGGTGCATACAATGAATGCTGCTTGGCTGGGCTTTGTTTCCACATAAACCTCAATGTAAGGGTGTTGATATCATGAATTTAATTCAATAAGATATGAAGGTGTTTATAAAAGAAATATGAGAGAAAAGAATTTCTCTGTAGTACTTGACATCAACTGAAGCTGTTCTTATGAAAAAGAAGTAATTAGAGTATCTTTCCATAATTCAAGGATCCTTTCAGTTCCACTAATTTCTTCAAGTATGATTGAAAGATATTTTGTAATATAATTATTTAAGAGTAGACTAGGTCATAATTTAGTCCCTAAAATCTGTCCTACAATATTTGATCAGTAGAAAATTTCTGAAAGAGACTAGTCAATTTTTTAGCGGTAATGGTTAAGGTTACAACAATTTTTCATTTTGTAATTAGAATTCATTAAATAAACAAACCCTCTTACACACTTAAGTGCAGAAGCAATATTTTTGAATGAAAGTGAACCAAAAACATCTTGAAATTTCTGTAAGAATGTGTCTATTAATTAAAAGAAGATAATACCAGTCTTGCTGTTGTGTCTACCAAGTGGTAATCTGATT
Source organism: Ladona fulva (assembly GCA_000376725.2). Lineage (NCBI taxonomy): Eukaryota > Metazoa > Arthropoda > Insecta > Odonata > Libellulidae > Ladona > Ladona fulva. The sequence goes on along the minus strand of KZ308695.1, from coordinate 163,842 downwards.
TATGTTACTATAACCCTCCAAAGGATCTACATTTGTATGGAAACCCACTACAGACACATAAAATTAATAAAATAAAAAACTCTCAATATACTTCTTTACAAATTGATTTAATTTAAATGAAAATTAAAAATAAATTTTTCCTTATTCCATTTTTTTTTCAGTTGTTTCAGATGCATTTTTTTACAGTCTTAAATACCTTTTCCACATATATAGTATATAAACTTATTTGTTTCTGTCAGAATGCTGTACCTTTTCCAGTAAAAGCCTAAGTAAATAAAATGACTAGGAGGTTCATTTTTAAAGTATTCCTTCTGCTTCAGCAACTCATTGTATCTCATACATGATCAACCAAAGGACTGGAAGAGATTGCTGCCTTACACTTTAAACAGATTATGTTATACAACTCTGATCTTTATGATTACCTAAACTAATTGAGGTTAAAGAGAAATTTAATTAGTTACACCACAGTAAATTTATAGGGAATGAATAGATTTTGCCTAGTTTAACATATAACTGTCAATGTATGTAGCAATTAATTAATTCGATGTTTAAAGTGAGGGGGCTTGCATATAGATGCAAGAAAAGTCCACAAGAAGGAGCATTGACGGTTTTGGCCTTCACTCAGTGCTATGCCATAACAGAAAATAGTAAATAAGATGAATAAGAGTAATAGTAATAAACTAACACATTAATTTATACACTACCACAAAGTAAGAAAATACACAACCCCGGTTTCAATGCATGGCATCATCATCAGGTGAAAACACAATCATTCAGAAGGTACATATATATATAGCCACCAGATGGGGAAAGAGGGCAAAGGTGAGTAATAGGAGGGATTAGGTGGGTGGGGTAGTTCAAAATGGAAGAGAGCAAGGATTGAACAGTCCAATCTCAATCTAAAATGTCCATCTACATTTTCTGACACACTTCTATCTGAAATCTTCTTTTCTCATCACGATGAAGATTGTTTCTGAATTCCTTGCTTGCATGTTTTCTATTCTCCCCACAGAAGGAATAATATGAATGACTCATCAATCTGGCTCTTTTCAGTATCCTTTTTACAGATTTGAGAACTTTTGATACATTTTCTATCCCACTTATTTAAATAAAACATAAATATGTTCCATCAGTTGAATTGTGATGAAAATTGAGTGAGATCCTGTTAGGCATTTTTCCTGATTTCATTAAATTTTTCCAACTATGACCTTTATTTGGCTGTTTGCTATACTTTATGCAAGAAATGGAGAACCTGCAGCCTTCAGGCCATATATGACCTTTTTGGCATTCAGTGCAGCTTTACAGTCACTTGCTGAAACAAATACTCCAATTAAAATTTATTTTTCTAATCTTACTAATGACCCCAAGTGGAAAATTTTCCTTTTCAGTTTACTCAGCAATTATTTTCATAAATATTGAAATAAATGCATTTAATTATTTTCATAAATATTGAAATAAATGCATTTAATTATTTTCATAATTAAAAGCATTTATTTTTATTTTCTAATACATAATTTCAATATTTAACTAATTTAATGTAGGAAACATCAACACAAAGTTAGCCAGTTGGTTCCTTTCTTATGAGAACAAATGGTAAATGGCTTCCAATGAGAAGAGGTTCCCCACCCCTGCTTTATGCTTATATAAAACCTTTCAATTTGTACATAACTTGCTATCATTGTATACAGATTTTCAGCAATTCTTCAACTTATTCCAATGTCTAACCTATTTGTGCAGAACAACAGCATATAAATGTTAATCTCACTAATTAAGATTTTGCACTTATTTCATCTTGAGAATTCACAGAATACATATGCTAGGCTACAGATTCTCAAAAGTTCCCACTTTCAAAAACAACAGATCCCACATTTACAAACTATTACAAAAAAGCAAATAATTTGTGCATAAAACATAAAAATCATGGTTCAAATATTTATCCAACAAGTTATTGTACAATAAATTAATGTACAAAATTTGGAAGTACAGACATAGATTATAAAGAACAATAAGAATTCCAAAGACAGTAGCTGACTTCAGTCATGTACTAAAATGTACTAATCTCTTACAGCTTTATTGCAATTGCTTCAAGTTATGGTTAGAGAAGAATGAAGAATAGTTGTAAGAGAACTAGAGGGGACTTGAGCTAAGAGAAAGAAATTGGAGTTGCTGAAACAGCTTTATGGAATACTGTTCAAGATCACAGCATTGACACTGGATTGGATTTCTCACTTCTTATAAAGAAGTAGATGGAACCTTATTGTGAGAGATAGGCTAATGCCTACTCTGAGTCTGAATCATCATCACCATAGTGTCTGCCAACTGGCTTGACTTTTTCATCTTCTGAAGTAATTAATTCAACTATGGCTCTAGAAAAGAAAAGACAATTAATTTGTTGACCGAACAGTAATATAAAACATAAGAGCTAAAAATAGTGCTGTTTTAAACTACTTTGAAAGTTTTGTTTCACATAAAACAAGAAATCAAATTAATCACAACACCAAATGGATTTTGTGTTTACCTTAAAAGCTTTCCTTCTTCGGAATTAGAACTCCAGTCTGTGATTCCAGGATGTGCTATTTTATCTTCAAGAAGATCATCTAAACGACTTCTGAGTTTCTAAAGTGAAAAAACAAAAATGTTAATGAATTTGCCAGATAGATATGCTTCTAAATTTTATGGATATGATTTCTGCTTGACCAAGCAGACTATTTTAGATTAGATTCAGTCTTTACCAAGTCAAAACGAGTATTTCAATAAGGTTTTATCATGTATACAGTTGAAAATTTTTTTGGACAAATGAACAAAAAAGGTGGGGTATGGCAAATGGACTGGTGCCTATAGCCAACTTTTTTTAGTCGGAAATAAAATAAAATATGGGCTTTCATTAAATAACAGTAAAATCATACTTAATTTCAATAAAATCCATCTATCAGTAGCTAGATGAAATGAATGACTTAAATAATACCACATAATAAATTTAGAAAGCATACTACAAATTAATACTTTTGAATAATTTCTGATGAGATTCAGTTGGATGCAGAAAATTCCTACTAAACCAATGCTTTATGTGTTGACTGAATAAAGAACATCATATTATCATTCAAGATAGTCACATTTAAGATTATGGGCACAATACTATGGGTAGATATCATTTCTACAATAGGGAATATATTCCAAATGAATATTCATAAAATCAGTGAAATATCTTAGGGCACCCACATCCATAACATATGTGGATGAGCACTTAAGAAACTAAGCTTTGTCAAGAGAATAGTCGGAAGGAGAAAAAGAGTTGAAAACAAGAAAAGAAAAAGTTTGCCAGCAATGTGACTTAGCCCTATGAAGACATCACCTTGAGTATGCATGTAGGGTTAGATGTAAGAAGAGACTTGTTAGTCTCAATCTCGCCCTGAATGAAGTCCTTTATTATTATTATTACAGTGTATAAGACCCTAGCAACAAGTATTGGTGAAATGGAAAACGTACAAGAAAAGGCAATAATTTTTTCAAGAATTGTTATGACAATTTTGCAAGCATTATCCAGATGCTTCTGAACACTTTTTATTAGATGGAAGATTAAAACTAAGGCTTAATTTACTCCATATATTCAGAGAAAGAATGTTCTTGGAGACGTTAAAGATATTATGCAACCTCCATTTTACATACTGATGTATGGAAAAAAGAGATGCATTTTACCCATGATCACAACTCACTTTTTGAGGTATAAGTAGCAGTGGAAATTAAAAAAGAAATACAATTGGAAATTGGATGTCATTAATTCAATTAACATTGGGCTAAAAAAATTATAATTATCAAAATTAAAGGTTATAAAGAGATTGTGACTTACTTTCACAAGATCAGCAGTGTCTGCACGGCAGTTGAACTTTACAGTGCTATTTATGGATATGACACCAAAACCTCTTTCATCCTTGTACCATCGGACTGGTCCCTCACCAAAGAATAAAAGTGGCAAGGGACGAGCAACTGTTGTATCATGAAGGAAGACAGCTGTGGACCTCAACTTTAAGTGATAGACAAGGAATGGACTCTCAAAATACCTTTCCTTCTCATTTACTGATTTTGGATGTATGCATACACGTCCATCTTCAGGAGTTTCCACTTTTAGACGGTTTGCATTGTGACCTACTGCCCTGTGAATGGGAAAATCATAATTTTGATAGTGCCCACAGGACTTGGTAACATGCATTCCTTTTAGCTCAATGAAGGTTACAGATATTTCAATCTGAATGCAAAACTGAGGTGGTCTCCTAAGTAAATACTAAATCATAGAAAACATTGGAAAAGAAAATTAAAATTTGACATTTTGATGCAGCAATGAATGAATTTTCCATCTTCTAAGACATATCCACAAGACAGCCAGATTTAGGTGTGATTATTGCCCCCTTTACTTGCATGATAGCTAAATATTTCTATGATTATTATAGTTAACATTAAGTATATTCTTGTCCCACTAATTCATATAAAATGTTGAAAGGATTTAAAATCACACAAAAATATTAAAACTAACAATTAAGAAGTATCATATGTTGGAAGTATACAGAGAAAAATTGAACAATGAATACTATAAAAAATATTAAAATGCTCCATTAGAGTGAACTTCTTGAAAGAAATACCAAGAGTAAAAAGTATTTCAATCATGAAATAAACATGTTTAAGATCTTTTATTGAAAGAATAATACCCAATCCATTCCCAAAAACAATAATGCATCATTTTTCTCATCTTAAAATAAAGAATAATTCATAATTTCTGCAGCAGTTTTTTTATTTTACTACTTCTGTCAACAATTTGACATCTTCCTGTGATTACCGATATGGGTGTAGGTCTTAAATATGAGAAGGAAGGGAAGCGGAGAGGGGAAATTAAGAAGGATACAGAGGTGGGTGGGGAGATGGGAAATAGTTCTTAAAACTTAAAACTCCTCTCATTTCAATTTTAAGACCTCCACCCCTGTAGATAATCACCTTAAGATGTCAACTCATTGACAAAACTAGTCAATAAATATCTGTTGTGTAAATTATGAATTATTCCTACTTTTAAGATGTACGTTGAGTTCCACAAAGTCACACTTAATTTTACACTCATCATATCTTCAACTATTACCTCACAGTGGCCACATTTGGATATAAACCAGCACATATAATAGCCTTGAGTAAACTCTGATTGTTTGAGTTTACATTTGCATCTTTTGCTTTGAAATCTCTTGAGTCGAGGAATTTCATCTCATATAAATGTTCTGCAAATTGTTTTTTCATATCCCTGAAACAAAATGTAAAGATTAAGGGAAGGAAATATTGCATTGAGCAATTAAATGTTTCACATTCATAAATTGCAATTAATAATAATAAAATCAATGCCACCAAATACTAAGGTTAATTGAATGTTTATGTAAATCTTTAATTATTAATTAAAACAAAGAGATAAGAGCAATTTTGTCTTTTGCCCTTTTAGCTAACAGAAAAGCAACTTGATCATATAACATAACAAGGAGAAATCATTAATATCATGCGTACATCGCATGAAAAGTAAAAATTTTTTAAAGATAATTTAATAAGTGATTTAAAAATCATAACAGTTTTAATTGATAACTACCATAGCTCTAATGTCAAAATAAATTTAAACATTCTTAAATACTACTGAAATTAAATGAAAGCCATACATACCTAAGAAGACCCAGAGTGTGCGATGAGAGAAAATAATCCCAGCAGAATTGACGGCCCCGATCCCTACCCTGAGATTCTAATGATTCCCACCTTTTCATAGCTTCCACTAACACAAGGTGGTCACTTTTACATCCTCTTGCAAGACTTTGTTTCTTTTGATCAACTTCTTTTTCTTTACCCTGAATTAAGAAATAAAATGCTAAGCAACAGAAGCACACAAATACCAACTCATTATAATTTCAACTAATTAAAATGCATTTACATGACTTACTAAGAATCTGGTCAGATAAACAAATGTTAGATCTCTAGTGTTTGTAGAACACACAAGACAAATTCAACTCACCAAGGGGATAACAAATGCATCTTTGAACCCAAGTGAAGCTGCAACAGAAAATATTGGATCCACACAACTGAACATAGCACCCAGGAGTATCATTTTCCCAGTTTGTGGATCCAAAGGCAAACGTGCAAGGTGAAACCCCAAAGGAGTCAGATTTTCATCTGAGTCTATAGCATTTAAAGTCTGCAGCAACTGTTAGATGAGTAACAAAAGCATGAATAAGAAACCATCATCAATAAAAGTGATAAAACCTAAAAATTTATTTCATAACGTTTGCCTGAATGAATTAATTGCTCTAAATGTAGTCTTTAAAAAGCATTAATTAACATCTTCTTTGAGAGTTCCTCTGAAATTATTACCTTTTTTGAGAAATCACTGAATGTATGATGTTTAATATAATTAACTACACAAACAAGATAGAAAGTGCTACACAAGTCATACAAATTATATAAACATTCACAAATAACCATAATTTCTCATACATTGAAATTTTTAAATAGAAATTACAATTTTCTATTCCCAAATGAGCTGAATGATGTAAAATTACTATTGTCAAACAATTATTTTACTCGAGAAAGTATACCTTTCCAAAGTTGCTGACATTTCATTCTGTAAAATATCTATAATCTTATATCAGTTTACACTTGCAATGTCCTTTTCTATTTATTTTTAGGTATGAGACTTTTTTTAGAAATTGGCACCAATATTTTAACCATCTATTCCTATAATCGATACTGATGATGAGGTTAATTTCATTTATGAGACAGTTTTACATGATAAATTCTTTGGAGAGATTAATCAATATTTTGAAAGGCATGAAAAATCATCCCTTTCCCCAAAACTGTTACAATATCACAACAGGTTCTCTTATAATAAAATAATAAATGTTAATGATTGCAACATTTTAGAATGTATACAATTAAAAGTTTTACCTTTACATTTAAGACTCTTACCCTTAAAGACAAATCCACGGCCCTGGGATCAGGTGGATTCATAACTTTTTCTAAAAATGGACGAACTTTCCCTAAGCAAAGCATCTTTATTTGCAGTATAACTTCTTCTAACCGTGATCTGAGCATTTCAGGAAGTGGATATTCCCTTAGCATCATCTCTCGTGCCTTTGAGTACAAGTGGTAACAGATTCCAGGCTGAACCCTGCAAATATAACATATGTACTCTTTTATAACTGGATGATTTTATACAGCATTGAATTTAAATTAGAAAACAACTCAGCATAATGATAACAGCATCATAAAATTACTTCAACCATTTGAAAGATACAAAAATGAAGAAAACCTACCTCCCAGCTCTTCCTTTTCGTTGGCGAGCATTGGCTAAAGTAACCCATTCTGCTTCCAATGTTGCTATGTTATTCTTAACATCAAAATTTTTCATTTTGATTTTCCCACAATCGATTACATACACAACATCATCAATTGTGATACTAGTTTCTGCAATACTGGTTGCAATTATTATCTTGCGAACACCTTAAAATTTTGAAAGAAATTATCTTCAGAAAGTAGTCAACATATGGGAATGGCTAGACACTGCACAAAAGCATCTTTCCATGTGAACAACCCAATCACACTAATATGATGGTTTGAGCAACATAGAGCACTATCTTTCCAGGGTAGGTTTTTGTAAGTAGTAGCAGATATGCCCAAAAGAAAAAATTATGATTTTAATACTGAGGGTTTTCACATTTTGATAGTTGAGAAAAGGACTTGAAGCAGTACTATTGAGTTTCACTACCCAAAAACACTTTCGGCTATCACTACCTGATCCATAGAATGGAAAGCAAAAATATTTATTACAATGATAATTTAATTCAAAGAATAGGAAAATAATGCAGGCAGTCATTGTTCAGATAAAAATAGAGTTTGAGAAAATGGTAACAAAGTGTACCAAAGCAGAGCAGAAAGTATGCTGAGGAATGGCTTTGAAAAAAGGCTTCTCCTAAGATGAAATCATATCACATGTAACTCAGCTCATATTTTTGTCACAATTTACCATGTTCTGACTCTACCTTTGCAAAATGTACACTTTGAATATTCCAGGATTAGAAAAATCTGCACAAAAAATGACCCCCATTTCAAAGTCACAGCAAAAATCTTGGAGCTAATTCTCAGTGCTAATCCTTGGCACAGAAGGTGAATTATTCATATAATGTCCAGCCCATACATAAATGCAATTCCAAAACTCATTCTGTTGGCAGAAGGTAACATTGGAACATGTGGCTATCATTGGAGAAATTTTGAGTTTTGAGCTTGGCACCTCAACCCTTTTTCCCCCATCATCTTGATACCTACATGATGCCACAAAGTGAAAGAAAGCACACTGTATGACAGCAAGAAAAGCATTCATTAGTGCACAGTTTGGGGCAAGACCCAATCTTGTATTCAATCTCAGCTTTTCTATGCCTTTTACATATTCTGACAGACTTTCAATAAGAGAAGTTTGCAGGGCTGAATTAAGTAAGACTTTATCATCATAGACACTGTCTAGAAGATATCAATTTGTTTAATGTTGTGTCCACTTATTTGAGGTTATCTGGGTGACACATTTTCTAGTCACTGATTCTAGTGATCTTGGCTTTAGTATAATTCCTAATATTGGCTTATTTCTTATTGTACTCTAATTGTGGGTTTTGTTTATTATATGCTGATTATTCTTAACCAGGAGTCTAAAGTCAAAATCTGTGTGTAATGACTCTTTTTTTCCTTTGAATTAGGCACAAGTTTCACATGCGGTTGTTAGAATTGTATTTTGCCATAAAAACACAGATAAATCCATCTAGTATGCTGCAGTAAGAACTGTTATATTTAAACATTTTTTTGTCATCATTATTGTCAACATCAAAAGTGAAACCTCTATAGAAATTCTCCTTCACAAAAATAAAATCACTATGGCATTTATTAAAAAACTTGTCTATTTTTGGTAGAAATTTTAGTTACATTATAATCAAAAGTGAGAAAAATGTATAGATGATTACCAGTGAAACATAATTATTGTAAAAATCAATCTCACATTCAGAATTAGTATACTAATATAAAAACCAAGAAACCAACAAAAATGTAGTTAAAACGTTAAGATCTAAGATGTAAATGATCATAGATAAATGATCATGATCCTTCCTTTGAAATATTATACCCTCCATTTCATAAAATTATATACACTAAACATTTTAAGCCAGGCACTCTGTTTGCCAAAAAAGCTAACCTTTCTTCAATAATATGACAAGACAGCAACCAGTCTCATGCAACAATAGCTACCAAACTCCCTAGATACCCTATCTATGGATGTGGCAAATAAAGCAAACTAAAATATTACCCTTTCTGTCATAAGTAAAGCACTTATTAAAACATTACTCTGTTGGGGATCATAAAAAATATCTCATATAAGATAACATTATGAAATTATACAATCAAGTAAACAGATGAAATAATTCAAAACTTAAAGTTGATTTTTGGTAGTGGTAGTAGTGATCTTAGCTTCAACGGCTAAGGTATTTTTGTGCATATGGGTTAATAATAATAGTCTTTATTCGGGTAAGATTGAGACTAAAATTCTGACTTTTATGCTCTAAAATTTACACAACTAACTTTACAAATAATACAGTACAAGTTTAAATAATTATCAGATGAACATGAAAATCAGTGTTTACCAAACTATAACTATAAGAATTCAAGCATGAAGTGTTTTAGGTCCTGATCAATTCATATACCAAGCCAAGTATGGCAAGTTTTGGGCAGCATGGTGTCACCCTTTTTGAAGTTGCTAACAATTGCCTGAAACAAGTCGAACTGAAGTCGAATGCGTTGCCCACTTGGCTATCGGGAGCCCTAGCCTGAAACAAATCCCTGAAAGCATATATATATTTGGCACGAGTTCCCCTTCCACCACTCACGTGACTTTTTGTCATTACTCATCCTACTATCGCCAAGCAGGCTCTTGTTGACGAGGAACCTGGCCTGGCAGAGGCATATAGCTACTCCTGCCTTTAGTGTGACATAACTGAACGAATCAAAAATGCTGTATTACGTGTTTATGCACATGAACTTGATAAAAAGCCCACAGGATTCAAATAAGTAAAACTCTATGCTGGTTCAATCCACTTTACTGTGTTTAATCCTTATTTTGAGGTGATTTAATTTTTAATTGAACTTGGTTTTTCTTCCTTACACATGTAATATGTATATTTGCTAAATTTTTTTATATGTAAGTAAATGTTGGCTGTTATTTTGTGCAGTACTGTTTATTTTTGCCTTTGCCAAAGAAGTGAATTTTGTGTTGCTTTAACCAATTGTATTTCTCTCAAATTTGGTACAAGAGTAAAATGCAGCGGTTTGGACTTTGTGTGGCTGTAAAATACACATTAAATCTGTTAATAACGCTGCACAAGTTGAAAAATCTTTGAAACTCAGGAGCTCCTCAGCTTCCATCTGCAATATACCATTTTTCACTTCTTTTTTTGCAAGATCTACTTCATCAATTTGTCTATAAAATCTACCAAATCTATAAAATATCTCTGGTAACCAGGAAAATTTTCAGAAACTATGTATTGCCTCATAGGAAGAAAAGTTTGGGAAACACTGCACTGAAGAAAAGTTTCCTCAGATAACATTATGCTTGGAATACCTAGATAAGTTCCATTAATTTAAGATAGATAATAGAAACTCCAAACAGAAAGTACAAGAAACATTATCCTTTAATACATTACTAATACTAACATGATGGGAATTTTCCGGATTCTGTAAGGAGGCGATGAAGATTCGAAATTTCTGACCATCCTGGCAAGAATATTAATATGGCACCAACTCCTTGGCTAATACATATCCGTAGGGTGAGAGCTGCAACAAGTTCTACATTTAATTCCTCTGATTCTGGTAGAGATAAAGATTTTAAGACATCTGGAGAATACTTCCCTTCATGTTGGAGCTGCCTGAATGAAATTAAATAATACACATTAGATGCAAATTAAAGTTAATAATAAAGAATTAAAAGTCATTAATTGAGAGAGCCAATTATTTTTTGAAATCATAAAATTAGAAAGAAATTAAATTTGTCCTTTCAGTGTAACATAACTAGTTTTGATTTTGTTAGCCTGGTTTTCTGGTTCCTGGTTTTCCAGGAGAAACACTATCTGCTCTGGCCCTTGACCATTAATTGTTAAATAAAAGATTACTCAAATCTTGATATTTTGCAAAAACTGACTTAAAAATCATTAAGGAGAGCAAAAATATTCCTACATACCTTACATGAGGAGCAATCCAGTCTTTAAATTGTTGAATTTTAGACACCTTTTCTTTGTTCCTTTTAAGATGTTTTTGCCAACCTTGAGGTTCACGTGAAGCAGTTCCTTCAGCAATACGGAATCTACAATGAAATTAAAACTTGTAATAATATATAAGTACACTATTTGGTAAATAAAAGTAATTGTTTAAGTCAAAAAGACATATTTGCAACAATTAAAGTATTATTTCATAAGAAGTTGTTAACATGAAAACTAAAGTTCAAGCAGGAATAAACAAAACTAATTCTCATGGTTCAATTTACTTTTATTAACAAATTATTTTAGTATATAATAACAATTATAATACTAATAATATATTAACATACTTGGTAAGCTCCAGAACATCTTCTAAGTAATACTCTTGCACAGGAAAAGTAAATCCAGGAATGTTAATAAAAGGGCAGTTATCATAATACTGAGAAAAATGCTCTGCATTTAAAGTGGCACTCATTAAAATCACTTTCAGATCAGGCCTCTGAAAATAATAACAATACCTTGGTTAAATGTAAGTACACTAAAAATATCTGAAATTTAGGTTCATCATCATCATCATTTATCAAAAAACTCAAGTTACTTAGGTTTCTAACATCAAAATTATAAGCATGAGTAAGAAATAAAATTTTCTCTATATTTTTTTCAGCCTCCATAGAAAGAAATACAATTTAACACATTTCTAGAATTAGTCAGTGATACATATTCTGGAATCAAAAACTCATATGATTGTGAAACAAAGTAAAACAAATTTAAAATGCTCAGACTTAAAATGCTTTCCCACATAATATGCAATGTTCTCTTGATGCTGGTCCCTTTCACACAAAACATATAGCTTAAGAAACACTGGTAACTCCTTGTAAGGCAAATTTTTCCTGTCCTTAGATGCATTTCTATACTCTTTCATCAATCCTCCACCCTTTGATGAACCAAAAATTGTTAACATTATCTGTATCGTCATACTCTACTCTGCAAAGCAAAGCAATCTCTATTCCACTGTCTGAGTCAGTTACATCTCTGAGATAGAGTGAAATTTTCCACATCAGTCTCATCTCAGGGCAGACCATTAGATTAAAAAGTCGCTTGGTGGTGTTTGCTTTTGTTGCAATCTCAAGTTGTAAACTAAGCAAATTTATTGTAACTTTATGCAAAACAGCTCACAGTGATCTGTTGAGCATAATCTTGGAATGATCAGAGTGAGAGGCTTGGAGTGAAAGCCTCTCACCATTGAAAGAATGTCCAAAATGAAGTAACAAAGCCAGGCACTCTGTTTGCCAAAAAAGCTAACCTTTCTTCAATAATATGACAAGACAGCAACCAGTCTCATGCAACAATAGCTACCAAACTCCCCAGATACCCTATCTATGAATGTGGCAAATAAAGCAAAATAAAATATTACCCTTTCTGTCATAAGTAAAGCACTTATTAAAACATTAAAAAACCAAAGAAGCTTCCCTTTTTAATTTCCAATGTGCAAGAAATGAAAAGTTGTTATACCCAGGTTAAAATGCTATCCTGGTTAACTGTTTATAACATGGTTTTCAATTGGCCCCCTGAAAAGCATCTTAAGAGGTTTTGACTGTATTTAGCAAATATTTTCATCAGAATAATGTGCAGATAGGTATTTAGCCAAGCAAGAAAAGTTGAAAAATATGGAAAGAATTGGAAACAGGGTTTCCTGATACTGATTTTGGGGAGAGTAAAATTTTCAATGGGGCAAAACTGAAACTTGAATATCTATCTTGTCGGGCAATATATCATGACAAGAGGGAAGACTACACTAATTACTAAGACAATTAATAATGATTATTATCAAAACTATTTTGAGAAGATTCCTTGCCAATAAGTATTTCTTGAAGAAACAAGATACCTTTGTATTTTATCTATATATTGATGGAAACTAAATTTAAAAAGCTGTAGTTTTAAATATGGTTGAAATCTAATCAATCATGACAATGGAATAAATTCCTGATGTATTTTTACCTTTGGTAAAACTCCTTTGAGGATAGTGATCACAAAATCTGAAAGAACATCTCTTTCGTGTATCTCATCAAGTACTAAATGTGACACACATGATATGGTTTGATCAGATTTCATCCACTCCAATAATATTCCTGTTGTACAGAATAAAATGCTGCCTCTACTTCTGGGTAGCTTCCTAAAAAAAGATGGAGCACATTCAATATTCGATTATCACATTCATCTCCTTCTAGCAAATAAATTGAGCCATACTTTTCAAGACGTATCTGGTATCCAGTACTGAAACCTCTTCCACACTTCTCACTTCTTTCATCGGCAACTCTCTCAGCAACAGATATTGCACTGATTCTGCGGGGTTGAGTACACACTATACGGCATGTTGACCCTCTTCCAGCAAGTATTTCTTGGTCCAGAATGAACTGTGCTACTTGAGTAGTTTTACCACATCCTAACATTAAAATAAGAGGATTTTGAGAGACAATGTCACGAATATTTAGACAATAAATAGACTTAAGAGACAATGTTCACTAAGTTTATCTATCCCATTATACTGGTTTTCAGTTTGGAGTTAATAATTGTGTTACGAATTCCACAGGAATGTCATGTGAGCAATTATTTCTACAAGTTTATAAAGCTGCCCTGGAAATTGGGTTGACATGTGATACTATGAAAATCTATTATGGATTTCACAAATATGTTAAAATGGTAAAAGATCTGAAATATCTAATATAGACCAATCTGTATCCAAAACTGCATTAGCAAAATTTTTGAAGCATTAATCTGCGATAAACTTACCTACTACTTTGAGAAATTCATAACCCCTAAACAGCATGGTTTTTTTTAGTGGTAGATACATCACATCAAACCTACTGACCTATCAAGCTGATATTCTGAAAACTTTCTCTGATAACTTGCAAGTTGATTCCATCTATATGGATTTATCCAAAGCTTGACAAATGACAATGTAAACCATAGCTTACTAATTAAAAAACTTGATTCCTATGGAATAGGTGGTAACCTTCTCTCGTGGCTCTTGAGCTATTTATCTAGCAGGATACAAAAAGGTGAAGGTCCTTCTATTCCCCGGAATGTCACATCTGGGATCCCTCAGGAATCACACCTGGCTCCTCTTTTATTTAACATCTAAATTAATGATATTGCTGATCCACTCAATGATGTTGAATTTCTTTTATATGCTGACGATCTGAAAATCTATTGAGTGATACATGATACTACTGATTGTGAAATCCTTCAAACTAATATTAATTTCCTACTCGATTGGTGTAACATTAATAGAATGAAATTGAATACTTCCAAATGCAATGTCATAACTTTTAGTCACAGAAAAATAGTATTAAATTTCTCTATGACAAGAATCACTGGGAAGGCTAAGTGTAATTAGGGATCTTGGAGTTATGTTTGACTCAGAACTAAATTTTCAGGATCATATCTATGCATCTATCAGTATAGCTAATAAAATGCTAGGCTTCATCATAAGAAACAAAAAATTTTTTTTTAATATTACAACAATTAAAATTTTATATTGCACATTAGTAAGACTTTTACTTGAATACTCTTCCTCGGTCTGGTCGCCATTCTATTCAGTTCATATTGAAGTTCTAGAAAGAACTAAAAATCGCTTCTTAAGATTAATCCAGTTTTAATTTGGCACTGAGATTAATTACCTTTCGTATGCTGATATCTCTTCCTTCCTTAACATATCCTCTCTTCAAGATAGACGGATAATTGCAGACCTAATATTGTTGTATAAAATAATTCATGGTGATGTCAGATGCCCAGCTCTCCTTTCCAATATTCATTTCCAACTTCCTTCCCATTCCTCCAAATCTAATCACAGTTTTTTTATAGATACCCATTCTACAAATTATATGTACATACTATTCACCAATATCCAGAATGCAACATTTTGGCAATTTAATTCTTACCCGGCATGCTATAGATATATTTAATAAGAAAATTAAAATCCATAAAGATACAGCATATGTCTTAAAATGCTTATAGTTATTGTTCATTTATGTATTTTCTTGATTTATGTAATGTTATACATTTTGTAATGTTCTTGATTTATTTCTTTATTATAACTATCTTATGTATTGATATTTATTCTTGATATGTTTAATACTTATTCTGGCTTTACCACAGCTATTTGTTTAACTGATTCTATTCCTTAAAGATTTTGTGTGCATATGCATTGATATATCTTTTATTAAAATTTTATATACTTGATGTAAAAGGGCTTTCCCTTATATTATGAATAAATATGTTTTATTTACCTTTGTACCATATCTTAAGAGTGACTAACAAGTTATGTAATGGTATGGATTATGTCAATACTTCAAATAATATGATCAAATAATTTGTTAGGTCTAATGTTATGAAGCTTTATTATAATTATAACCAATCTGCATAAGGGACCTGAAGTTCTTGTTTAATCTTTATTTACATATTCTATTGTAATATGATCATGCTTGTGAAAGCCTCTCACCATTGAAAGAATGTCCAAAATGAAGTAACAAAGCCAGGCACTCTGTTTGCCAAAAAAGCTAACCTTTCTTCAATAATATGACAAGACAGCAACCAGTCTCATGCAACAATAGCTACCAAACTCCCCAGATACCCTATCTATGAATGTGGCAAATAAAGCAAACTAAAATATTACCCTTTCTGTCATAAGTAAAGCACTTATTAAAACATTAAAAAACCAAAGAAGCTTCCCTTTTTAATTTCCAATGTGCAAGAAATGAAAAGTTGTTATACCCAGGTTAAAATGCTATCCTGGTTAACTGTTTATAACATGGTTTTCAATTGGCCCCCTGAAAAGCATCTTAAGAGGTTTTGACTGTATTTAGCNAATATATCCATTTACAGGACAAGTACATGAGGCATGAAGAACTGCAATCAAAAAATGCATGCAACTATTCCCTAACCAAAACAAACCGATTAGCAAGGACTCAAACCTGGGACTAATCACTCAGCCACCAACTAATCACGTAATATTAGGACAAAGATATTCTAATCAAAAAAGGAATGCTTTGCAGGTGAAATATTTACACCAAATCTCTTCTTGATTTTAAACTAAAAGTATAATTCAAGTATCAAGGGCTCTCTTGGTATGCGAAAGGCAATGTAAATAATAATGTGCCTTAAAAATTTTCATTGAATAATAGTAGATTTTATAATTGAATAATTGGATTAGTAAGTAAAGAAGTAAGACTTACCAGTTTCTCCACTGATCACAACCACTTGATTGTCAATGACTAGCTTCAAAATTTTTTCTCTCATCTCATAACTAGGAAGTTTTTTCCTAAACCTCAACATTTCTTGGTAATGTTCACCACTCTCCATTTTTAATTCTAGTTCAGCCTTTAATTCCTCATCCAATTTTTCATCTTTGACAGGCACATCAGCAGTGATTTCATTTATTCCACTAAATGAGATCAAAGTAAAAGATAAAAGAAAACGATCAGCATTAAATGTCTTCAATTTTGACCTCTACATAATCAACCATTTTAACATTGAAAGATTAAAGTTGTGCTGTTCTATGAGAATACGTCAAGTGCACATTAAGCACTTAGCTTTGAATTACAGTGGAATTTAAAATAATGATAATAATTAACTTTACTACCACAAAACAAATTTTAATTTACTAGCTAAAAAATAAAATTGTTATAAAGAACCTTAACGTTTTAACGTCATTAAAAATATACTGGAAGCTTTAACATACCTATCAGCAGCGAGATTTGCTGTTATATTTTCAAGGAATTTCCGCTTAAACGCACTTTCACGTAAATGTCCATATTTTCCTTTGGCCTCAGCTTCAGCACTGGATGGGCCGGAGGGTCCCTCTCCATTCCACCAATTATCAGGAGGCTCATTAATATCTTCCTCCTCTTCTTCGTCTTTCATCTCTGATTTTTCCGAAGAGCCAGCCGCTTCTCTTTCATCGAAACTTCCCAGAAGTCGAGATATTCTTTCTTGTTTCTTCTGATCCACATTAACGTAAGTTTTTACCTGATAATAATAATAATAATAGGTAAAATTACCAGCAATGTACAACCATAATAAACCATCCGACGATAGAATTCCTTTACGTAAATATTTCCGACCACAAAGATTTTGCTAAGTTCATACCGCATCATTCTTCTTTCTGTTTTGTCTCGCAAAATAAAGACCAATTTCTTTCCCTCTGAGTCCTGGGGGAATATTACGACCACCTCGGCCGCCCCTTCTTCCTGGCTCGTCATCTCTCTCACCTCTTCGTCCTTCCCCTGAGTGATCTAACAACAGGCAGTATGTTATTGAAAAAATATCACAAGCTAGCTGTGCTTCCGACAATTCTACGAACTGCGGTATTACCTCTACGATAACCTCGAGAGGATCCACGAGAAGAGCCATGAAATCTTCCGAAATTTCTTGCGGACATTTTAGCTAATCATTCAAGGTATCATTTACAGAAGAATCAGGAGAATTGACAGAAAAGAAAATATATATTCAAGATACTCATTCCCTAGCAATTCATTTTTAAATCTCTGAAATATAAATTTGTCATACAATCGTAGTCTCTTTGTTTTAAAAGTCCCGAGAGTCCCGAGAATGATATCAGATGTCACTATTAGGCTGCGCGGAAATTCAACCGATTCAACCACTTCGTGGAAATAATACTACGTAATCCTCAATGAAACCACCTGAAAAGTTTAAAAAAAAATAATTTCCTGTTATTAAAATCAAATTGGTTTAATACGTGACGAGAGCCTCCTCGATCAACATGAAACATTTCATCCTTTCGTGATAGAACCATAAGTTCGGGGATGATGTTATTTGGCAGATTATGTAGGAATTCCTTAAGGTCGTCGAAATGCTTCTGTAAAGGGTAAAAATCTACTTGTTTCATTGAAAATTGCGATCTAAATATTCTCTGACAAATTAAGTCAATTTTTTGACTTTTTTTACAACACTTATTACTTACACGTAATGTTAATAATCACCGCTATAGCTCAATGAGAAAATTGAGGAGAATGAAAATGTGTGTGGCCCTATATCTAAGGAGTGGATGGTAACAAAATTTAGAATTTTTGTTAATAAGGATTCCTAACTCTGGAAAACCTCGAGAAATGTCATAAACGAAGGTTTTATGAAATCTAATACATTCCCCATACTTCGCAAAGTCATTTTCTGAACATATTCATTGCACTGTAAAGATGGAAAATATTCCTCTTACAATTAATCATTACATATAGACATATTAGTCTCACCTCTCCTAGCAATCCTGAAGCTTGTCAATTGCCGCGTTTCCTAAAAATTAGTCTCGAGCCTCATAAATAAATTCTAAATAGACCTCCCTCCCCTATTCCTTCAATAACATCTTCAAGACATTTCACACAGTGAGTGTTTGATTATCCTCTTCTTTTTATCAAAGTTTATTTTATCATTCTTTATTCATTCTCTTTTTGAAGGACTTCTTCTTCAGCTATTTGGTTTATTACATTTTCATAATTCTTCTACAGCATTACACCTTGATTGCATCTCAACTTTTGTACTGCTTTCATTATCCATGCTCCAAAAGCTTAGAAAAGGATATTCCATGTATAGATTTTTGTGAACTTTATCTGTATTGCTAAGGTCAACAGTTCTTTATTTTGTTAGGATGATTCTGTCTCTTTTGCTTCTTCCATTACCAGCAAGCTTGCTGCCCAAGTAGCTTTTTTGAGTGTATCAATTTATAATATCATCAAAAATTATCATCCTTGTTTTGACTTCTGATCATCCCTTTGGACTTATCACCACAGCACAGTATGAAACCATGCACTGAAGTCATACATACATGCCAGTATTATTATTCTAATTTAAAAATTTCTTTTTGAAACTAAAAATAAAATATTTTATGATAAGATATTAAAATTATGCTCTTGACATAACAAGCGAATTGGTACCTATACTGTTATCCAGTGACGGGAAAAGTACTGAAAAAATGTAATCGGGCTCAATTACAATGTCTAATTTGTAATTAATTACAATTACTCTTTGAAAAAGTAATCAGTATACTGATTACTCCTATAGGATTACAATTACAATTTATTTTGCTCCTGTAAATGACGCAATCGCAGTCAATATTTTCTCAAACAGGGAGTACTAACATGCAAATCAACATCATGCAAATAAATAGAAAAAACTCACAATATAATGAATATACTTAAGGTAAAAACATCAATTTTTAAATATTTGAATTTACTCTGTACGGTGTCCATGGCTGATGTCTTGAATTGATTCTTCTCCTCGTACACACAGCGATTGCTTCCTCTCTTCACCACGTCCGCCGATGACATGAGAAGGTTTACGTACAAGCCGGTTGTACTTGTATTGCCAAACTTATATCGTGTAACCCACGTCACCTATCGTTTGACCCTTATCTAGTTCTCGAAAGCAGCTCCTGGAGGGAAGTCACCCCTCCCCTCCGGGAAATAGGGAAACAGAATTGCATAATCAGCGCCATGTAGCTACACTGTAGCATTTACATTTTTACCCGTATTCACGTATCGTCTGGCCCTTCTCAGGTTCTCTGAAGCAACTCCGCTCCTACGGGGAGTCGCCCCTCCCCTCCCAAGAGAAGAGAAATTCGGCTCCAGGGTGAAGAATGTGGTTATAACTGCCTCTCGATGCGTTCAGCACGCCAGGAATTCAAATTTTCAGTTTCGATTACTCAAATGTAACGATTACTCGCACGAGCTTTGAAGTAGATTACCAGTAAAAATTACTTTTTAAAAATGTATCGATTACAAGTAAAAAATAACCAAAATGTAATCGTTACAAGTATAATAATTCGATTACTTTTACTTCGTTACATCACATCACTGCTGTTATCATTCTACTATATATGGTATCTGACAGATTTTGGAAACAGTTCTGCAAAGTAGGGAAATTTTGGAAACCAGTAGTATTCCACAACTTCTATGTTTTTATTTAAACTTATTTTGAGGATCTTCATGTTCTTTTCCACACAGGACAGAATTTAAGTCACCTTTATTACTGCTATATTATCTGCTAACCATATTGTTTCTCTTACTCAATCACCTCCATTTTCTTTATGAGTATGATTAAATCTTCTCTACCAATAAATCATTCGAAGCTCAAGGAGGCAATGAAGGTATTTTTTTCTAGATTATCTTCTCTATATTTAATCCCAAAGCTAGAACAGCTTCTCTTGTACTTTGATATATTCTGAACCCAGAACAGTTTTTCATTAAACATTTTTCCTTGTTCTCCTCCATTATCTGAGTAATCTTGCTTGAATCTTCAGTGCTTAGGAGACTAAGCTGATCATTTGAAGATGTTTTAAATGACTGACCTCTCCTTCTTTGGTATTTATTGGACTTTCATGTTCTTTTGAAAATCCATTGTTACTTCTTTTCCAGGAATATCATGTATCACAGTTTGCAGCTCATTTAAAGCCTACATTTTTATTAAAAGTGAAGGCATTTCATTAGCTCTAATGACCTTTATTTTGCCCTCAAACATTCTACAGCAGTCCATAAGTTGGCACAGAGAATTCTCTCTCATCTTCATCTAAATACTTGTGAAATGCATGAACACTTTCATAACATACTGGAGCATTCACTGTATATTTATGCATCTACAATGTTGTTTTTATTAATAGTATTTTAATGTTAAGTGTATACTGTTGTGGCAAACATATTAAGTTTTTTGTTTGTAAATATTTTATTGCTAGGTTTAAGAAAGTAGTTATCTATACAATGACAATATTTTTTCTCTAAATCAGTTTGCAAGATTTAAATTAAGGATAGGACTTCATCTATGACCAATATTCCTCTTTACACATTTTCTGTGACCAAAAACTTCTTTGTATACTTTCAATATTCTTTTCTTTATCAGTTCATCTGTTACCATCATACTACCTATTATTACCTTCAACTTTTGTTTGGGCTGAGATCCTTGGCTCAGTTTCCTGTATTACCTCTTGTCCCAAACATTTTTTCATCAATTTCTTTCACTTGAAAGGTAAACACTGCAGCAACTCCATACATCTCGTGTTAATTGACAACTCGAGCTCAATGCAGAGATATGTTCAATATATAACTTCTTCAGAAAAATCTATTGCCAATGATTATTCATACAGCCTGCCAGTGAAAAACTTATTAACAGTAGAAATGATGAAAGATCTCAGAGTAACCCTTATGAATACTTTAACATGGGGTACCAAAATCCATAATGTGGACAAGCACTTCAAAAACTCAGATTTGTGAAGAGAATAGTCAGTAGTAGTGAAGTAAAAGTCTGTGACTGATGTTTCTTAGTAGTTAGGGTTCACTCTGAGTAAGTAGTGTATGGAACCCTCCTGACAAGTATTGTATTTGGGAATTAAAAATGGTACAACAAAAGGTGTTATGTTTTGTTAAAAACTGTTACTCATGTATTGCAAGACCTCATCAAGTTAAAATATGTGCTTGTCCTGCAACACTCGCAAACCAAGTTACTCGTAGACTGAGGTTTGACTGTACTCAGTCAGCTATTTGGCAAATAGATGGAAAATAATATCGTATGTGTTGGCCTTGATGTTAGTAAGTAAATAATAAAGAAATAAATAACTAAAAAGAATCTTTAGTGTTTCATTCTCTCATGAAATTTCCCCAATCAGCTTAGAGGCATTTACTTAACTGGCAGTAAATATAAATTCTTATTTCATTTCCACTTCAGAAGATTTTCAATAACATCTTTTCTGGGCAGCAAAGGTATTCAATGTGTTTAGCTTCAGATAAACCTCATGTTAACTTAAAATAAATAAAAGTAAACAAAAAATTTCACAGGAATTATTTATTGTCTCTTCCAAACATTGGAGAAAATAAGGGAAATTGTCATTATCACTGGGCATTAAAAACACAACACAAATTAACACTGGGCATTAAACATCTCTCCAAAATTGACAATAGAAAACTTTTTAAAATATCTCTCTTAGAACCTTGGAAGATTCACAAAAATAAATAAAATCTTGGTGATGATTATCGGAAAATGTATCAGAAAAAATAGCAGACTGGGTATTCAGTCAAAATAAAATAAAAACTTGACATCTTGGAGGATTAAATCTAGTAACTACGTCCAAATAAAGTGTAAAAATTTGGTGCCAAAGAACAAGCTGGATTGATACATTTATCTTCAGGAGTAATCGGCTGTGGTTGATCAAATGGTATGCATAAACTCTTTGCACCCATAGAGGGAGCACCTGGCTCAGCTTCGGCCCCAGTTTCATCCCTAAATATGAAAATAAGAAAAAAATAATCAGAAATTATTTCTTAAGTTTTACACGTTTGTTGATATTTCAGCAATTTGCATGTTCTACAATAACGAGTATGTTGGTCAATAGGTAATGCACCTGTACATCATATTAAGGTATTCTTAATATACTTGATGCATTCAGAGGTATAACAACAGAATTTAGCAATTAAAGGAAAATCATTAATTTAGCGCATCTGCTCAATTGCTATGTTTAAATATAAAAGATTCTCAGGGGAATATGAAAATTACAATGACGATGCAACAAGAAAAGAATATAAGCTTCATAATTTTGAAATCAAATAACAGGGAAGCCTCAACTAAGAAGTTTGGGGTTATTATTTCATTCAAATGTTTATGATGATAAAGATAAGGAATGTTCAATCATGCACTTTATTTTAGAAAGTGTACTGAGGTGACTTTCCTAAGGAGGAGCTTTCCTAGGTGCACACATTTACCAGCAAAGTCATCTCTAACCATTTTCCTTGTTTGAAAAAAAAAGAGACTTAGTAATTCCTCAGTAAAAGTACAAAGTCTCTTTTGAAAAAACTGTACTTTTTCCACAGGATTTTACAACAGACACGACCCGGTTTCAGCCAATGATCACCATCATCAGGTGATGTTATTGATTGACCTCAATACTCAATGACATGATGATGGTGATCATTCACAGAAACCTGGTCGTGTACGTAATAAAATCCTGTTGAAAAAAATACTAAGTCTCTTTTCCATCAAACATGGAGTATTACTAAACATTGCCAATGTCTGTGAATTTTATCCTTTTCTTTGTCACAGGAAAACAGGTAAGGGTGATTTTGCGCAAGATGAGTCCATTCTTCCTTGGGCCTTTTCTTTGTGTTTATCCATATCCATAGCTCAATGGTTAGAGCAACCAACCAGATATTGGGAGACCCAGGTTTGAGTCCCATCAGACTTATTTCAAGTCCATTCCTGCTAGGAAACTCAGGTTATGAGTAGATTAAAAATAGTAAAAAAAAGACACAAACCTTGCACTGTTTTGCTTTATTTTATCCTCACACTCCATATCCCCACAGAATGGAGACAGTATAATATTTTTGTTTTCCAGGTGCTTGCAGAACTCACTCCAGTTCTTACATACAACCTTGTGCTTCTCCAAATCATCAGTAGCTCTGAAAATAAATTTCCATTTGGTAAGAAATAGTGAAAAATTGGGAGCCAATGATACAACTTAACTTCTCAGAGATCTAATTTAATCCAAGTATTAGATAATTAAACAGAAAGGTACAGAGAGAATAGTAATTAATTTTAAATGGTACGAGTGACATGAGCTGATATAATGGGATAAGACAAACCTTTTGAGGAGAGAGGCTTGGATATCAGTTAGCAAGCTGGAAATTTGGGTAGGAGTAGAATCATCTCGCTTCAGAGTAATTTTTTCTCCAGTATCTCTCCTAACAGCGACCAAAGTAGCAGCAGCTACATCTCTAGGGCCAACTTCAACACGCAATGGAACACCCTGAGACAGAAAGTTTGTTAAATTAGGGGAATGAAATAACAAAACAAAGTCATGAGAATTGAATGGGAAATTTTAAAATTTATCACACATTATGGAATAAATTGAATTTTGAATCAGCAATGCCAAGTAATCAAATAAATACCTTCAATTCCCAATGATTAAACTTCCATCCAGGTGAATAGTTCATCCTGTAATCTCCTTTCACTCTAATACCATGTTTTTCAAGGGAAGACTCAAGTTCAGCACAAGAAGCCAGCAAGTCATTCTTCTCACTTTCTGCCATACTAACAGTTAAGCCACAAGGTACAATTACAGCCTAAAAATATATAAAATAATTTTAATTAAAAAAGATTAAAATAATTTAAGATTGCATTGTTTTAAGTATTTCCATTCCAAAATAACACACCTCAATACAAGCAACTTTCGGAGGTATGACTAGACCTTGGTTGTCTGCGTGTACCATAATCATTACACCTGCAATTAAAAATAGACAACTTAAGGACAAAATGGAAATAGATTCAAAGGATTTCCTTGAAATAATAATGAAGTTTATAAATAGGGAGCTAATACATGCCATTAATTGGAATTACAAAGAAATTTTTGGAGAAAACATCCTTAGTACCTCCTCATTTATTCTGAAGGACAGACTCTCAACTTACCAATAGTTCTGGTGGTAATACCCCAAGAATTTTGGTATACATATCTCTTCTCTTGAGTCAGGGGGTCATCAAAAACGATCTCAAACATTTTCGAGAAATTCTGGCCCAAGTGATGGGAAGTGGCACCCTAAACAAAAATTACGAATTAGCATTATGAAAAACAATACTAGGACAAATTCAAATAAAGAGCTATAGATTAGAAAATTGTTGTTTTGGCAGTTAAAATCTCATATCCCGAACAAACTAGAAATATACAAGGATTCAAAAATATATACCAACTGTGTTCTTAATTCAAATAAACCTAACAAACATTTCAAAAAAATACGACACACAAATATACAGAGAAATTTATGAAGCATGAGGAAAAATTATAGATTCAACTCCCAAGTACAACTGAGTTAAACTCTAGCCCATTAAATGCTAATTGGAATTTTAATTTTTAAAAACTTGTCAGTCGGTTCTTTACCCATGGAAACCACAAACTTACAGTGAAAAACAATTACAGTATACTAATAGTATATGAATGATCAGTTCCTGATGTATCATCATTGATGATTACTATTTGAAATTGGTGACCAACTCTTATACAGGAAGTCGACTTTGATGAAGTTGGATATTCATCACTTTCAAAGAAAATACTACCATGATCAAAATACCAAAAATTATACTTAAAAAATTAAAATCACATATATCATAAATCAATGAATACCTGTATATAAGTTTACTTATACAGTGTTTCCAGGCAGTTTGATATTCTGTGATTCAATAGTGTTAATTTTAGGCACAAAACTGTAAGACAGGCATTTGTATGTTATTCCACATTTGTTATTTTTGCCAATTTTGTTTTACAATTTTAATTTGTGTTGTGTTTCTTGGACTAAGAAATAAATACTTTTCTAAGCTTCATTATTATCACTTGTACATAAAAATATTTGTTCACTCTTGGAGAAGTGCTGGTGGTGGCGGCTGCATTTCGTGTTTTGCATAAGTAATGAACAATTATTTAAACAAAATCATTGCAGTATAAGTGGCAAGGATGGGCATGACAACAATTTGATCTATTTTTCATTGAGTTAAGCTGGAAATAGTGGTGCTGTATTTGACACTGACTTAAAAACTATTCTGAAACAGATTGTGTTCATATTGCAAGTCACCACCGTAGATAATTATAAAATTTTGATAGTGGTCCATATTAAAGTCAATCTAAGGTATGCAATTGGAGACATAAAACTGAAAGAGCAAATCTCTGGCAAGAATTAATTTTAAGATACAAGCATAAACATGAAAAATTTGCTGTGGAAATACCTGAATAGCCCTTCCATTAATAGAAACATAAGCTTCGACAGTAGTTGTGAAGTCTCCACCAGCAAATTTCTCCCTCTCAGTTTTTCTGCCTTTCACAACAGGGATGGCCAACAAATCAGTGTAAACTCTTGCATACAAGTCTGCAGAAAGAAAAAAAAAACATGATATCAGAGGAATTTCCATCACACGAGTCTCACATTAAGAAAATATGTGATAACCATAACAGTCTACAGAAAATGTGTTATATGAGATAATAAAGTATCCCATAAAAGGATTAGATTACATTTTACAAGTCTTTTACTTAAAGCAACATTAGCATCGTGGAGGAGTACCAGTAGAATTGGAAAGTGTGAAAAACAGAATTTTCTTTCTTACATTCTCCTCTGCATGCTATTTTATTTAAATACACAAGAAAAGGAGTTACCACGGTTGATAATAAATTGCAAGTTATAGTTGATCACATGGCAAGTTTTGAAGATGATTCAATTCAAGATGAATGACAATATTTTAAGAGTCCATAAGATACTCAGAAAGTGGTTACTTCTATTTACGAGTGACACAATTTGTATGCGAGTGATGTAGATACGCAAAATGTACATATAGCACATATGAAATAAAATGTCAGATCAGAATAGCAAGGAATTATCTGTACAAACAAAATTTTATTCATTTACCAAGGATTGAATAAACTTCTTCAACGGCTTCATTTTGGTCAGCAAAAGCAGTGTGACCTTCTTGCCATAAGAACTCTCTTGTTCTCAAGAATGGCTGTGGATGTTTGAATTCCCACCTCTGTAAAAGATACCAAAAGAAGAGGGAAAAAAATTATGTGTCAATGAAATCAAATTTTTAAAGTAGCTTCATCTAAGCAACTCACCACAACATTGTTCCACTGATTAAGCTTAATAGGAAGGTCTCTGTAAGACTGAATCCACTTCGCATAAGCAGGATACATCACAGTCTCACTAGTTGGACGAATTGCAACAGGCTCTGCCATATCTGACTCTCCAGACTTAGTAACCCATGCAACCTGAAATGATTTTATGATAAGTATATATATTGCCATGAAAACTTGAGATAAACATGATAACATTAAAATACTTACCTCTGGTGCAAAATCTGCTATGTGAGTTTTCTCCTTCTCAAGAGCGTATTTAGAGACAAATATTGGGAAATAACAATTCTGCACACCTAGCTTTTTGATCTCA
Source organism: Ladona fulva (assembly GCA_000376725.2). Taxonomy (NCBI): domain Eukaryota; kingdom Metazoa; phylum Arthropoda; class Insecta; order Odonata; family Libellulidae; genus Ladona; species Ladona fulva. Next base: position 136,583 of record KZ308695.1, on the reverse strand, counting down.
GTATCAAACCAATCCTTAATTGACTCCCAAATAGCAAATGACCATGGTCTCAAAATGTAGCAGCCACTAACATCGTAATACTCAATCATTTCACCTTTGGTAATAACCTACAAAGAAATAAATCATAATAACTATTAATAAAATATAAAAAAAAAATTGACAAAATGAACAGATTGGGGGATTGATACTGGTGACCAGGCCGACATGGTTTCCAGGAAACAATTATAATACCATTTCTTCATTAGCTTTTCATTTTCCCTAGCCTTGTGTATTTAATACTATACTTTATAAACTACAGAAAACTAATTTGTGTAAATGAGCAATGACATAAAAGTGTTTAATAGTACATGTGTACTATGTATATGATTATATATTGTACTGAATTATTCCATGCCATGTTTCTTACAGCCTCTAGGAATTAATAAAAATTATTATTATTACTACCATAATTATCCTGTGGGCAGCATATCCCTATTTTTATTGGAATTTTTGTAATGTGACATTCCATCAAATTTCACTCAAAGCAATCAAATAGAGAAATTCGATTTATGTCAAATTTGAATCTTTATGGATAACATGAGATATATTGATCAATATTAAAATGTTTACACATGGAAAGTCAGTGACTTATTGTAATTATGCTGAATTTAGTCCTCAGCTGGTAAAGATAATTTATTTGGGAATTTATATTTTCAATTAACATATCTGCTAATATTACTTCATTTGCTAACAGCCATAGCAAATCACCCATTAGTAGAGTAATCAGTATACACAAGTGAATAAAAAACTATATAACTAATTAAAATTTCATTTTATCATTGATAATTCAGAAAAATTAGGATTATAATTTTGAAACATTCTCAGAATTTTTTAAAGCGTAACTCACTTTTCTTTGTAACACAGCTGATTTACAAATTAACACAAACCTGAGAATACCAATCAGCAAGGTTTTCTTCTTTCTTAGCTTCCAGACCAAGTCTAGTCTGCTTCTTTGGGCCAGAAGATTCTTCTTTCTGGGAAAATTAGGATAACTTCATTTTTCTGGCACAAGAAAAACAGACTTCTCAATATGAAATCCTACTCAATACATACTGCTGGTTCAGGTACACTGGGCTTTGGGGTGCTCTTCTTCTGATTCCCTTTCTTATTATCGGATTTCTCTGCCCCTCCTGGGTTATACTGCTTACCAGTCAATTGCTTATATTGCTCCTTTAAACCCAGAAGTACTTGGACTTCTTTATCAATTGATTCCTGAAACACGCTAAGTATTAAGCCAAGAACTTTAACACAATACAATTTTAATTATTAGAACATATAAAAATGAATACCTTTGGAGCTTTACTGCTTTTCAGAGATCTCACTTTATCTCCTTGCTCTTTTATTTTGGCCTCTAAAACTGACTCTGCACCATTATCTTTTGGTTCTACCTGCAAAAAGAATATTAAAATCTTAGATACTGAATGGAATAATCTCAATGACAAAAGTCAATTTTCTGAACAAAAAAGGACTACTTTTAACCATTTAGTGACTCTAGGGACATTTATATCCCATTCTCAAAATAGTCCCTAAAATTACTTTTTGGAGCCTACTCAGACAATGTTATTGAAATTAAAAAGCATTACAAAAAATTGGAGAGAAATTTTTACTACAAAAAAAAGAACCTCTTGCTTCTCTGTTTTCCATAGCTTATAAAATCTGGCAATATTGATGATTTAGACTACAGAGGGTTAGAAAAGAACAATTGCAATATAAATGTTACATTCTATTCCTCAAAACATCATGGGTTTAAATTTCACATTAACATTTTAAAAAACAACTTATTTTTGGTACCCAATACAAGAAATAACACCCTTACTTTAACAGGAGTTTTTTCACGGCCCTTTTCCTTAGTAGCTTCCTCTTTCACAGGTGAACTGGTGCTGCCACTTGTAGGAATCTGAATGCCAGGTTTCCATGTTAAACCTGTTTAAATTTTTTAAAAGCAAACAATTGAAATAATGTTGAGATACTTCCTATTCTATGGTAAATAATGACCATTATTAAAGATAGGTTTGCAATTAATATGAAAAATTCAAATAATATTCAATCAATTTGGTCAAATTGATACATTAACGAATTTCAAAATTGTGTAGCTTGGGTCATTGACAAACTAGTTTTCAGCTTTCTTCAAACAAACAGAATTTATGAATATTTACTGCTTCAATATGTTCAAGAAATTATGTAATCTCATTCATAATAAATTACCTGTTTCAGTTTTGAATTGTGCTTTCAATTCCAGCAGTATCTTCACTTCAGCATCAACGGCATCCTGAAAAGAAATATATGTAACATTTTTAATACACCATTTACGAAGAAAAAAATACCATAAAAATAGCCTTTAGTATGTTTCCTTATTTTCACATCTCATCTACATCCACATAAATACCCTACAAGCCTTACGGCGTGTGGCAGGGGGTGAAAACATCGGGCATTCGGACTATTTTTTAGCCTATTATTATCATGTATAGTTCGCGGAAAGAATGAATTCTTAAAATGGCAGGTCCCAAAATTAATAAGATATACTATACAGAGGCATATTCAGGGAAAAGAAAAAATGGCATATGCATTTCAAAAGAAAAAGAAGGGGAACTTAATAACCATCTCTAAGCTTTATAAACGATAAGATATTTGATTGATACTACTAAATAGAATGATTCAGAAAACTCAAATTTAACGAACAATATCAATAAAACAATGTCGAAAGAAACCTTCCCAGATCTATCACCAGGATAAGAATTCTACGAAATTATGTTCCTACACTACACCCTAAGAAGATCTGTGGACACTTCTTCAAGGATAGTTCACTTTATTGGTAAAATGAAATCATTCAAATAACTTGGAAAGATGAGTAAATTTGATGATTTAGGAAAGACTTAAATAACTAACCCTAAAATAAATTACTTCAACCAACCTTAGAAGCCTTGTCTGTTTTCAGTTTTCTGACTTTTTCACCCTGCTGACTTATCTTTCCCAACAATTCCTGGCCCACACTGTTGGATGCTGGTGGCTGTGTTTCAGAAGGTGGTGAAGAAACCTTACTGGGTGGTGTAACTGCAGGTTCTGACTTAACAAGAGACATACCTGGCTTCCAATCTATTCCTATGAAAATCGAAAAACCTTCATCAATCAGGTGGCAGATATAAAATACAGGCATTCATCAATGTAAAAATTGAGAAACTTAATTAAAATTTAATTTTATATTTGTGATCAGAAACAAACTTAGTTTTTAAAAGCTCTTGACAAATCACAGTCTCCATGCTCTTTCTTTGCAAATGTTTAAGTAATTGGTAAATTAGTAAAACAAAATAATGCTTTTTTATCTTTTTAATATCCTTTCACAGTACAAGATACATAGTTGGCTACTTCATAGGCTTTAAATTGGTTTAGTCATATCAGAATGGCTCCATTGAATATTTCCTGTGCCAAGGGATTGGTATGCTCCTGCATTAGAGCATTGATTTAATAAGTTATTTGATGTAAGCTAAACACTACTCTCTGGTAAATGATCTTTAAAAAGTTATTTTTCAGGGAAAATACAACATGCATACTAAAAAATGTGAAAATAAATAGATTGACACCATATAAATTAACCTTAAATTACACACAGACTGAGATCAAATGCATTAGAATAACAAGAATTTTTATAGAAGTCAAGGTATATAATATAAATGGACATACCAGTTGCAGCCTTAAACATTTCTTTCAGGCGAAGAAGCTCCTTTACTTGAGCACCAATTTCGTCCTGGAATAGAGTACAACATTGATAGAAAGAAATCCAGCATATTACTGAATTCTAATACACTCAGTTCAATCTTTAGATACAATTAAGGGTATGATGTACTAACAATTTCCAACTTGCAGTTGAACTAAGAATAAATTCAAAACCAAATTTATAATTAACAGATGCAATTCGATCCAGTTACCTTAGAAGCTTTCTCAGCCTTGAGCTTTCTAACTTTGTCACCCTGTTCGACAATTTTGCTATCCAAATCAGCAGCTTCACTAGTGGATTTGGGAGAAGCCTCTGTGGAAGGAACAATGACGTTTTCAGACTTCTTCTCTGTGGGACCTGCAACATCCATTCCTGGTTTCCAATCCTTGCCTAATTTACAGAATTAATTTAATTAGTTAAAAATTGGTTGATTATACAAATCATCAGTAACTTTATTGTAAAGTATAGTATATTATCAAAATAGATTAATTTTCTTCCCGACTAAATTATTGATATTTGAAGGCTACAAAATGAGTGGTATGCAGACATTTAACTGCATAAGGTGCAACTTTACTTTCTTAAAGTCAAGTCCTATCATTAGAATGTGGTAAAAATTGTTGGCCCATAAATGATAGGAATTGATAAGATTCCCATAGTGGTTATGATAAATTGTAAAGAAGAAATTAAGGAACGGAAAAATTACCTCAACATTTATTTTACTGCTAACAATAATTCAATGAGTAAACAAAGACCACTATTAATTAGCCTTTCAACAGAAGAAAGACAACAATTTAAATAAGGAAACATCCCTCCATAGTTAACCATAGAAGTAACACTACAAGTATTCTAGCAAACGAATGACAATTTACCTGTCCGATCTTTAAAAACTCCTTTCAATCTCAGAAGTTCCTTTATTTCCGGATCTAAGACTTCCTGTAAACATTACAAACATTTGATAAGTTGAAGTTTCAATCTTAACTCATAGCTTACAATATGTTGTTATAAATTGTGAATATATAATTATACCTTTGATACTTTCTCAGACTTTAATTTCCTCACTTTGTCACCTTGCTCAATAATTTTATTGTTTACATCATTGGCAGAATTTTCTGAGGTTTTTCCAGCAGTTTCTTGTTCCTTGGGAGCAGCTACTACCATTCCTGGCTTCCAATCAAGTCCTATTTCCAAGAAAATATTACCTTGGTCAACTCAAAAATAGCTAGAAAATGTCATAAATTCGAATTTCATTACACAATTACTTGTTTCAGAAGATGCACAAATTCAACTAGAAATCGCCAGAATTGTGTGCTTAAACTTGAGTAAAAGATAGTGATAACTCTTAATAACTGAAATGTGTAGTGATAATTCTTCATAAATTTAAATCCCATAGAAAAGAACTTATCAAGTACATAATGAGATCAGGTACTAACCAGTAGCGGCTTTGAACTTGGCCTTTAAGTTTAGCAGTTCCTTCACTTCAGCATCAATGGTAGCCTGCAGACACACAAATACAAGTTATCCATCAAATTTCACAGCCCACAAAATGACTGAAAAAGTTTTCTGCCTAAATCATCATAAGAATACTCAAGAAGTTTCATCAAAATAATACTTCATTCTTATAAAAACGATGTTGATATGTAGACAGCAATTTTCACAGTACCAGTCCAACATATACATAATATACACACATTGCATCCTAGGTAAATAGAGTCACTCTCCTTTCACATTCAATTGCTGCACAATTGCTTAAAGTTTAATGCATAAAAAATTCATACTTATGAAACTATCACAACTGATTAAATAATTGATGGAAAACTTTTATTCGACAATCAAGAACTGATTGGAAGAAGGTAACTCATAATACTCTTACTACAAACTTAGTACAGAAATTCATTATATTATTTAGCAATCCATTGAAATCCATGTGTGTGTATTATAGGAGATGCAGATTCTATAATATTTATTTCAATATATAAAAATTTTAGAAGGAAAGAGGAGAGAAATGGATACAAGTCTATTTACTTTCTACTAGCTGTGTTTTATATCGGATATTGCAGTATAACTGTGTTTGATGAGAACAAGAGAGAGTAGACTGTTCAAAGAATGCCTCACAACATCATTAGATTGAGGTGATAAGAGAGGACATTCATAAGAAATGAGGAAGAACATTATATAAGGGTTTTAAAAGAATGAAAAATGCACTAATACATAGATACAGCAATCTTATGTTACCTTCTCTGCTTTTTCTGATTTAAGTTTCCTGACTTTTTCTCCCTGTTCCTTTATCTTGGCATCCAAATCAAGTTGGTCAACAACAGGAGATGTAGCACTTGGAGCAGTATTAACTGGTTGCACCTTTTTGGCTTGCTCAGGTTTCCATTCTTTTCCTGAGAATAAATTCCAAGTATAGAGCATGCATTTAAGAATGAGCACAGTGAGGTGCCTGGATAGCATTCATTTTGTTTTGACAACACTTTAGCTGTAATTTATTCTAATGTCTGTCAACAATATAAAAAGTAATTAGTTGGGTTTTACAGAGAATGCTCAGGGAATCATTAATAGTTCAAAAGTAAAGCTGATATATTATTAAATATACAATAAATTGAAATTCTCACCAGTCAGCTGCTTGTATTCTGCTTTCAGCCTCAAGAGTTCTTTCACTTCTTCATCGACAGTTGCCTGAAAAATAACATAGAGCAGCTCAGAATTGATACACAAACACAGAAAACATTACATTGCTTCATTATATATTTTTTTACCTTTGATGCTTTGTCACTCTTAAGTTTCCTAACTTTATCTCCTTGTTCTGCAATCCTAGCTTCGATGTTTGAAGCATCTCCTCCAGCTTTAACATTTTCCTAAATTGAGAAGTAAAATAAGGAATTTATTGAACAACTATACTTCCACTATTTTTCCAAATATACAATTGAAACTTTTTCAGCATGGGAGATACTGCTTTGTTAAAAATAGAGAAATTTAAATCATTACAGAAGACTGAGTCAATTCTTTACTTGATTCAAAATATTAGAAGGTTTGAATTTTATATTAGGAGAGTGCCAAGTGTTGGCAATGTAGAATTTGCTGAAACTTGGTAGTTGGGTAGACTATAAGACAAGATTAATGAATTAGCTAAATACGGTTTTACAAGGAAAATTTTTCCCAGAAAATGGCCTTCCAGTATTATGAGAACCTTCTCTGTAGACAGTAAGTTCTTTCTATTCTTTGTAAAACTCAGTCTTGAAGTTGATCAATATTGTAAGACGTTTTATTACCTACAGTATTTGCTGGTATCAAGGATGAACCAGTATTAGGACCCACAACAATTTTTGGAAGCAAAATTTTGGAAAAATATTCTTTGGATTAAAAAGCTAGAGAGTTATGTAGGTGTTACAAGTTTGAAACTCCAGAACATGGAATTGATTATCATTTTCTATGCATTTCACCACATTGAAATGATGTTATTTCAGCTGTTTTAACAGTAGTATTTTTCAAAGCTTTGACAGCTTGAGTCATTTTGCATATAGGCTCTCCCCGGGAATTGCACCCAGGATCACTTTCACCGAAGTCGAACATGTTGTCCACTTGGCTATCCAAGAGCCCTATTTCAGCTGTTACAACACATTAAATATAAAGTACTGATAACTTCCCTCAAGCACTTGCTTTAAACTACAAGGGTGGTTTGAAAAGTTCTCGGAATCACCATGAGAGGTCAGAGCTAGAGCAACGAGTTTTTCACGTGATATTTATTTGACTGTTGCCTATAAACATGTGTCATGTCGGTGATCTTGGAAGAAAACTGTAGCGATGACGTGGCTCTATTGTTGTTCCCGCTTAGTAATTTGTGAAGTTGAAAAAAGTTGAGATTCGAGCAGTGATTAAGTACTCCGTAAAGAAAGGTATGAAAGCAAAGGACATTCATGCCGATTTCCAGAATACACTGTGGGACTCTGCTCCTTCATATTCAACTGTTGCCAAGTGGACAAATGAATTGAAATTTGGTCGGGAGAGCTTAGATGATGATCCGCGCAGTGGTCGGCCAAGATGTGTCACTACTCCAGAAATCATTGCAAAAGTGCACAAAATGGTCATGGAGGATCGCCGATCGAAAGTGCGAGAAATTGCTCAAGCTTGCCAGATGTCATCTGAAAGGGTATATCACATTTTAACTGGATAATTAGATATGAAAAAATTATCTGCATGATGGGTGCCGCGACTCTTGACGCTGGATCAAAAACGCACGAGAATGGAAATATCGGAACAATGCTTGGCCCGTTTTAGGAGAAACGAACAAGATTTTTTGTGCAGGTTTGTGACCGCAGATGAAACTTTGGCCCACTACTTTACCCCAGAGTCAAAACAACAGTCAAAGCAATGGAAAAATGCTGATTCTCTGCCACCAAAGAAAGCAAAGACAATTCTTTCGGCCGGAAAGGTTTTGGCATCAGTGTTTTGGGATGTGAAGGGGATTCTGTTTGTATATTATCTCCCCACTGGGCAAACAATTACTGGAGAATACTATGCTAACCTCCTGGACCAATTACAACAAAAGATACGAGAAAAAAAGGCAGGTTTAGTAAGGAAGAAAGTCATCTTCCATCAAGACAATGCGCGCCCGTGCACATGTGCCGTCGCCATGGCAAAATTACACTAACTAAGGTATGAACTGTTGCCACACCCGCCTTATTCGCCTGATATGGCTCCTTCAGACTTTCATCTCTTCCCAAAGCTGAAAATTTTCCTTGGTGGATGAAGATTCACTTCAAACGAAGACATGATAGCCGAAGTTGACAACTATTTTGCAGGCATGTAGGAACCTCATTTTCGAGATGGGATCAAGGCATTGGAACATCGCTGGACCAAGACCATTGATCTACTAGGAGACTACATTGAAAAATAAAAAAAGTTTCAGTGGCGAAATTACCTTTTTTCTATTCCGTTCGGAGAACTTTTCAAACCACCCTCGTATTAAAAAACAAAACCTTAGGTATTAAAGATGCAATTCTGAGACTTATTTGAGATTAAATCCACATCCTCCATACCAGAAAATGTGGTAATTAGAGCTTGCAATGAAGCACTAATATATAAATATCTTATTTTTCAATAGGTGATTTTTAAATTTTCAATTAGAATTAGACAAACTAAAGATAGTGTTCTTAAACAAAGTTTGAGTAGATACCATAGCTACAGAATAGTTGGGAAGCACTGATGTAAGTCATGATATAATTTGTTACCTTGGTATCAGCCTTCTGCTTTTTAGGAGGTCCAGCAGTTGGCATCTCCTTTGTATGACCATCAGGAATTGAAAATAGTATAATAGGACTTTCCACTCCAGAATAGCGACTGCAAAAATTAGAAGTCATTAACATGTTAAAATTATCAAAATGATAAGAGGCAGAGAATTTTTATAATGGTAAATGATGGATTACAAACCTTGGTGGTTCATAGGCTTGATCGCATATGAAGAATCCTCTTCTTTGAAGCTGAATTATTTGTGATTTCTTCACATTGACTAGTTCTGGTTCACCAAGCATTTTCACTTCAATCTGAAATACATTATTACAGAAAATACAGAAAATATGGCTCATACGGAAACCCTGAATCATGATATAGGTGGAATTCATTCAATTGCTGTAAACGCTACTTTTTCCTTCGTCATAATAATAAAAATATCAAAGAAAAATAAATATATACTATTAATTATGATCATTCAAAAGATTTCACTTGAAACAATTTGAGAAAATCAACCATTTCCTGCTACAAAGTTATCACTGAAGATGAAATCAAATAATTTTCCTTGATATTTTGTCCAATTTTAAACTGGGTCCATGAAATTCAAAGAAGTTACATTCTTGAATTAAGTAAATTACAGAATAAACGATACAGAGTCAGGGGTCACCTGTGGTAATTATTAATATTAAACTTATTAAAACACTCCATTAGAGAGAACTTTTTACTATACCACACAAAACAACCTACACTCGACCATGGTTTCGTAGCATGGCTACATCATCAGGTACCATGGTCGTGTGTAGGTTTTGTGTGGTATAGTAAAAAGTTCACTCTAATGGAGCATTTTAATAAGTAAATTACACATTTACTTGGAAGTGATACTGTGAAGGTTGATCAGAAAATATCAATGACAATGAAATATTTTCTAAAAAAATTAGGAAAATCTCAAAAATAATTTTTAAGAAATCTTTGTAAAAAATCTAACAAATTAATACGTAAGTATGTGAAAAATAACTAATTTAATACATAAGATTTTTAAAGGAATGTACACATTAAATTAACTTACTCTGGTTTCCTTTCCAATGTATGCTTTGAAGTCTTCATCTTTTCCTAGCACAGGTTTGCTAATGATATGATCAAAATACACACAAACACAAGGAATACAAGGTGATTTGGAAGTTTCTGCAATCCAGGTCAGTTTCAAGGTCTTCTTGTAGTCTTTGTCGTCTAGATTAGTTTCAACTTCCACTGATTCGATCTTTCCATCTTTCCTGCAGAAACAAAATGGCTCAATCACAATAACATCCAACACATGACAGGGATTATTCAATGTTACTATAAATACAAACCTATTGATTTTCTTCACCCGAAGGTTACCCCAGTTGATGAAGGTTGCATTTTGACCCTCTACCAAGGATTCAGCATCTGTGACATCAATCAAAATTTCAGGTCCAACCCATATGTTCTTTGTGCCAACTGAGGAATTTTTAGGATGTAGGACAACCTCAAGTTTCTCCTCTTTGGCACCATTTACATGAACTTTGACAGTTCTTGAATCACCTTCCAGGGCAGTGTACCTTGGAGCCACAGGATCAATTACCTAAGCAAAATTGATATGGTCAGTCAGTAGATTGTGGAAGGCAGGAGAAAAGAGACTTGGTAAATTTTCCACACAAATAATTACATGACCTGTTTCACAGATGAAGATGCTATTCCATGCATACACCATGCAAATTTGGTACAATTAAAATTTGTACGGAAATTTTTTTTTCTTCCGAGGTTGGAAAGTAAGACTACATTTTTTCTTCTATTTGCATCTCATGAACAAGGGATAAAAACTGCTCAAGAGTACTTGAACAGCTTAATAAATTTTTTTGAAATATTTACCAAGATCAGCAGTTAAAGCAACTTTTAAACAGTTACTGATTTAGCATACCTTTTTATTAAATGCCCATATTTTGTCCCACTCCATGACTACAACAGATCGAGAGGATCCTTGAGCAATGATGAACTGTTTCAGACCTTCAACTGTCATTCCTCTTCGCAGAACACCTCTGACAGTGGGAAATCTTGGATCATCCCTAGATAGGAAATGAATTCCTCATGAAATACTTTGGGTACAAAATATTTAAAGTAAGGACTTGCTATATAGTGTACATAATTAAGGAATCCTAAAAGATATATGAATCTTTTAAACCTCATTACATGTGAATTAGAAAATTCTTAAATGTAACTTTATATAAAATCATCTTTAATACAAAATATTTTCAGAATATACAAATGGATATGATTACATGTTATTGCATGGAAATATCACAAAATCAATAAAAATCCAGTGAATTACAAATAAGACAAGTCAATCCTAAGAGATTAAAATTTACTGTTTGATACCAAAATTATGAGAAAAATGAAATTCAATGGGTGGAAATTTAAACAGGTTTCAAAAGATCATAGAGGATAAAAAAATAGCCAAACTCACTTAAGAAAGCTTTTAGGATACAAGGTAAAAACTTTTTCATAAGCAGTATAGCATTTTATCCTGGATGTGACATATCTTTCTTGCTCATTGGAAAACAAAAGGAATGTTTTCTTGGCTCTTTACTGATTAATAAGTGCTTTACACCTTTAAAAAAATGGTAATACAATTTGGTTTGCTTTATTTGCCACAGCTGTACATAGGGTATCAAGAGAGTCAGATAATTATTATTTTGTGAAACTAGTTGCTGTTTCATAATATTATGGAAGAATGGTCAGTTTTTTGTATAAAGAGCGTACCTTACTTTGTTACCTCATTTTGATAATTTCTTCCTTTACAATTAAGCAATTATTAGAGAAAAGTATGGAAGAATAATGAACTTGACAGCGGTGGTGAGGGGCCAACACATACACACATCATCACTCCAAGATCACTACACTCAACAGCTCATCAAATACTGCATTGCCAGTCTGGTTAATATGATTTTTTTCACAAAATGAGATTTCAATGAGAGGAAACTGCAAAGTGATTTTAAACCTAACATTCTGCCCTAAATGAGAACTGAACAAGGAAAACTTCAGAGCTTGAGTTTGCTCTGACAGTGAGATGCAGATTGTTTACAGTAATATTTTCATTTTCTTCTCACAGAATTTGTCATTGCAAAGAAAAGTCAAAAGGAATCTCATTAGAGGGGGGGATTGGTATAACAGGATAGTAGTACATCTGTGGACAAGAAAAACCTACCTTACAAGCTGAGTGTCTTAATTGGAATTTTTCCTTGAGTTCTGTGTGAATGAGATTGAGAGAAAAATTTACCATGGGTTGGGAATGACAAAACACAAAACTTACCACCCATCAACTATTCCTTCGTCAACAAACCAGGTCAGCTTTCTTTTGGACAAGACAGTATTTGTCATGTTGAGCCTGCTGTATTCCCATATATATGGTTTTCGAAGACCAAGCGCATCAATAAACCAATAAAACTGCTCATCTCTGTCATGGTACTCCATTGTCCTCAACGCATGCGTAACACCTTCAATGCTATCAACTATTGGGCAAGCAAAGTCATAGGTTGGGTAAACCCTGAAAACAACATCAATGATTCCATTAGAAAATGATAAAATACATGAATATTTAGCCTGGAGGAAGAAACATCCTTAATTAGACAGCTTACTTATACTTGTCTCCTGTTCTTGGATGAGTTTCAGCCTTACACCTATATATTGTTGGATCTCTCATACAACCATTCACTGACTGCATGTCAATTTTTGCCCTGACACAGCACTGTTGACCAGTTGTAGTACCAGCTTTCATTTCATTCCACAATTTAAGGTTATTGTCAACACCTAAAACAAAATAATTCAGCAATAATCTTTTGGAGAAATGAAGTTTAAATACGTAATGAAATAATCAATTGTTATCTTCTTACTGTTAGTTCTGTTCTTTGACTCAATTTTCTGTTCACGCTCACTCTTCATTGTCTCAGGATCTGTATTGTCTACATACGCTTTCCCTTCCTTCAAAAGTTTCTCACAGTAATCTAACATGAGATCAAAATAGTTTGAAGTATGAGTGAATTCATCAGGCTTAATTTGGAGGTATTCAAGATCTTCTAAGATGACCTGCAACATGTAAAAATAATCTATTTAAAAAATGCTTGACAGGATGGTAGGTCAATAACAAGAGAGAGACGTATTTACACGAATGACTCCTAAAGAATAATAAATTTTGGACATACCTTCTCAAAATCCACTTTCTCCTTGGCAGGGTTAGTGTCATCAAATCTCATTATAAGTTTTCCTTTAAAAGCTTCTTGATAATACTGATTAAGCAAGGCAGCTTTTGCATGCCCAATGTGAAGATAGCTGAGGAAAGAGTGAATCACTTACTTAAAAAATAAACCTTGTACATTTCAACCAATGCATAAGTGATATGTAGAAAAAGATATTAGTTTAAATGAAGGTCATCAGTTAAATTACTTCAGAAAACTTTTAGTTGCCATATTTGATGGCATAATAGATGCACCCTCATTGCAATAGAAGACACAAAAAAGGTTAGGACCGTCTGCATGGAATCAAGGTACCTCAATGACTCAGGTAGTGGTTTCTTTTTCTTCTTACATTTCAGAAAAGCTAAATAGATAAATATCTAAGCTGTGGATGTTGAAACTTAACACATATTGTGATTTATTGAGCCATAACTTTGGTAAAATGTGCATCTTACATGCTGTCAAATATGGTACATTGATTTAAAAATAAGAAATCCCAGTCCTATAAGTGAGAAACATTCTGGGGAATATAATACAATGATTGACTTAGTCAGATGGTTATTATGAGGAAATAATATTGTTAATCTTTAACTGATCATATTCAGGAATTATATATTTTACCCACACTCAACTTGGAGTAGAGTTTTAATTGCTAAAATTTTTCTGAGATTTCTCACAGACAATTTAAAGAAAACCTTTTTTTAAGGCCTTTAGACATAGTCCACTCTCAGAATTAAAGGTACCAAAGTATATCCTCGGGGAATAATTTACGACATGAATCAATACAGTATGTTATAGGACAAATTTCATAGCTTTTTATTACTCTTGTTTAGCAATTACTCTTCATACTGAATTATACCAGTGTTGTGGGAATAAGCATTTTTAACATATTATTTATAATACATTGTACCTAGATTAGGTGGTAGATTAGGGTGTTGAATTATTAGTCCCAAAATTGACATTGATAAGGCAGCATGTGCATTCTCAAACATTTGACGAATACCAACTGTATCTTGCTATTTATGATCTCCTAAATTAACTGGGTTAGGTTGGGTTTGTTGCTTGTATTTGTGAAGTATCACAAGCCACAAGCGCTGCCATTGCTACATCAATGGAAGGCATATAATCTAAAATGGCTACCAGTCTAGATTCAGCCAGACATGTACTGCAGCAATCACAACACACAGAACAGAAATATACCCATAAATCCGAAGACAGACACTAAATACATCTATATGGAAATGGTAATTTTTCAGTCTGAAGAAGAGGAAATAAGGAAAATTTAGATAGGTATACAATGCTATCCTAATTTTTTTCTGCCCTCCATCTGTTTGTCTGATTTGCATCAAACTTTGTGTAAGTCTTCTCCAAGATCCGGAGGGAAGATCTGTCACCTTATCTTACAATAACTTTTCTGGGTTTGAAACAAGATTGTTCTGATAGATTTACATGAGAAATATATGGTAAGTTTAATTTTGTTGGTAACAGACGTTATTTCTTTTGCAAAATTAAATTAGAAGGAATAGTTGTATGAAATTGATGTATGTACCAAAAGTAGGGAAATTGAACAGAGATTTTTATTTTTGTGTGGAATATTGCTTTCATTTCTAAGTTGTGAGAATGTAGATAAAATATGAGAATATTTTGTGAAATTTTGAGGTTTGAGGCAGTCACAAACAATTAGTAGTGATGAATCCCAGGGGCAACAAATATATGTAGCACAGTAATTAGTTTATGGAGATGGATGAGTAACTTTTGTTTATCAATTCAGACTCTTGACATATTTTACAATTAAATTAAAGAAAATTCCATAAAAGTTCACATTCTTTTTATTGATTGTAGATTTCGGATATGAGAACTTTGATTAGATCGAAAATTTTTGTTTTGAATAACCTGTCTTATTAGACTAAAGATGTGTGATGTTATTTTCTCTTATGTACAAATAGGTATACTATATTTAATCCAACTTCTATTCTCCTTGTTGAGAATCATCGGGCGCTTCAAGCGCATCAAT
>KZ308695.1:110093-120859 GCA_000376725.2 Ladona fulva | reverse complement strand
GGCCCCTACCTATTGACCATCCTGGCATGGGTGACCCTACCAGGAACATAGTTCCCGCCAGTTACGCTCTCTAGGTCATAGGAACACGCAAGCCCTTCCACCACGACAAGGTTGTAGTCCAGAGAAGGGGTTGTATTAACACCCTGACCAAAATTTGTCAAGTTATATTTATAAAGACGTTTCAAGTACATACCCGCTTGCCTCTGGTGGAAATCTGACAACAACCTTTCCCATTTCGGCTCCTGGCAAATCTACGAACTTTCCTTCTTCTTTTGGGGCTTTAGAGCCTTGACTAGCTCGTTCCTTTACTGGTTTTTCTTGCATCATTTTAGCTTCATTGGGTAAAGATTCCACCACTGCCTGTATGCACTCCATTGAATTCAAGAACGTAAACCAACGCAGAACATTAGTTGGAGCAGCCCCTTTCTGTAGCATAGATCTCCATTCTTTGCTGGCTGTAGGGACAAGACATTAAAAATTATACACAACGAAACCCATACATAAGATATTGTATTTTCAAGTTCAATGCCAACTAGCAAAGACATAAAACAGAAATTTATCAGGAAAGAATTGTCAATTTGACAGCACCACAAGAGGGCAAATACTTAACCTAAAAATATAACAATCATTAAATATGTAGTTATGAACATATCAAATTACAATGAAAAGCAAAATCAAAGTAAAGATCGGAAACAAGAAAGAAATTCATTGAAATTTATTTTAATGCTTCATTCACATTATTCTTGACAATTGATGAGGCAACACTTAACAAATTAAAGACAGTTGAAGTGTTGTATATTTTTACTCAAATACAGTTATGACTGAAATAATAGAAATGGAATGGATTATTACATCACAGATGATTTTTTGCTCGTTTATTACAGCAAAGTACAGTTCTTCCAAGTAATAAAAGCAACATAGATGGAATGATCAAGTTCTTATGTACAGAAGTGAATGACTGGATTTAAATTTCCTCATAAATTTTAAACAATCATGATTATTGATTAACACTAGTTTCTTACCAAAGGAAAAATGCCCCTTAAAACTATTAACATTAAAATTGATGACTGAGAGCTGAGCAAATATTAATTCTAATGAGATCTTTTTCTTAAAATGGAATACTTGGCCACCAAAAGCATATAATTTTCATCCAGAAGTAATTCAATTTAAAGGCAATATTTTATTCTTTAGGCTAGCATTCAGTCTCATAGGCCTTGTAATACAAATACCATATTGAGCTTCATCATATCAATAAGAAATACGTAGAAAACTCTTATGAACGATCAAACTTATATATAAATAGGTAGTGATTTTCTTAGATATATACTTGGTAATTTTAGTGAGCCAACTTCAATATCAGATGAAAACGTCCAATTCTAAAGGACAACCAAAGGAACCTTAGTTGAAAATCAATACATCAGTTAATCAAATGAGCAGACTTGAGAAAGTTGACTACACAAAACTGAAATGGGCAAAACTACATTAAATTTCTGAATTTGATACAATAAAAATATGAAGTAATGAAATAATTTTACACCTACTATCAATCTTACATTTCAGTGTGACTACTGCTATGGTTACATCATCGTATATGATTCTAAATATGTTACACCATACTTTCCTACTGCTATCAGGTAAAACATTTATGTACCTCTAAGCAACATATGAGCACTTGAATGAAGTATGGATGTTGAGAAGGATAAAATAGCTCTGATAGAAACTTTTAGAAATCATTTACTTTCAAATGATACACTCCGTGGTAGTTACATCATCTTAATTGATACTAATATTGTTACAGCATATTCTCCAGTTTCACTCAGCCAGTACTTTATGCTACATGGAGCGATACAGGAATACTTTACATAAATTAGGTGTTGAGGAAGATGTAATAGGTTTTTAAGAGGAGCAACTGACTAATGTATGTTGCATCTTTTCACACAAATACTCTCAAAATTGTATAATTTTCCTACCTATAACTCATCTTTCTTAGTTATTTTATTCTATATTATATTATCATTCGAAGATAAAAATTTAAAAATGTAATACAATTCTGAAACTAGTGTGTGAAATGATACTACAGCAGCTATCGAGAAAACAATTATATAAGGGGTTTATTATAAACAGACGAACGTTTCAATGGATAAAAAATGAAACATTACCATAAAGAGTCCCCCAAATTCCAAAATCAGCTATGGTAAGTTTTCCTCCAACCAGATATGTTACTGGACCAAGGGCTTTGTCTAGATACAGAATAGCTTCCCCAAAATCTTGAGGACACGATAACTGTACGTGGCTAAATGATAACCAATGATCCACCTGAAATGATAAGATTTTACGCCCTACAACAGTTTCTGTAGATTACACCACGATATCATACAAAACAACTTGGAACTGATTTTACCTCCACTTTCATGAGAGGATCACTTCCATAGAGTTCGAGTGATGGTGCCAATGATGCAAAGTATCGACAGATAGATGGACTTGAATCAAAGTTAACGCCCATATCCAATACGAGGCTCGTGGTTTTCCCCCATTCAAACTCATATGGAACAAGCCTCTTTGTGTAATTCGCGGTGATAAGACCACCTATAATAAAAACAAACCCATATTAAGAATTTATACAGGCATTACGGCTGAAATTTTTATAATAGAAAATATGCTACGCATGTAAAAAGAATCCAGATCTTCACTGGAATGAATATAACTACTTTAACAAAGGATAAAATAAAGCGGATAGTAACGATTTACATTTACTCACCTATAGGTGGGTTTGTAGAGTCAGATATTAGCTTCAGCGGCATAATAAATCGCCGTTTTCACACAGATCTTCAATATGTTTCTTTCCCCACAACTAACAGTGCCGCGGAGGGATAACACGTGTGATTCCCCGTAATTCCTTAAACTTTGCGCGATTCTCTCTTCAGCGTGAATCCAATTTCATCAACTTGAAAGTGTTTTTGTCTATTTTAGCAATGTTTATTAAGGAGTTTTGCTTGGAATAAAACGAGTTATTATTATTAANTCAAAGAGAGTTGTTGGTGTGGTCTCTGCACTCAAGAGTTAATTGGATTCACTACCTCTCAGTTCAGATAGTAACCCATATTTGTCATGACATTTGCTAGATAAACACTGATAAATGTCTGCCTCTACTGAGAATCAAACCTGGGACTGCTTTCACTGAAGGCGAATGGCTATTCATAGTCCTCATTGATCTATTATCCACTAGAAAGCAAAATATTATGGTATGTGCTTAAATAACATCTAAGACATTTTTACAAAAGCAGTTCATCTATTATTGAGCTAAAAATACAGACTCCCAGATAGCCAAGTGGGCAATGCATGTGACCTCGGTGATTTTGGAAGTGGCTATCAGCCAAGATTTTCCTTANATCGCAGATGCATTAACGAAGAAAGATTCTGATTTTTGCTTATGAGATACCATAGAATTTCACTAGTTGTCCAACCTGGAGGTGCAACATGACATGGAGTGGTAATGGCATGGCATTTGAACGAGTTGGTTATTTTCAATAAGGGATTAAGTTTTCCTCTCTAATTATCAATGCCTTTCAAAAAATAGCATCTGAAATAGAAAATTCTCAGTTACCTTTTTCCGTTTTGTATATCATCGATTTATTTCCATTTTCTATCAAATCATTTTGTTAAGTGAAGAGTCTATGAAATAGCTTATGAAAATGGCATTATCATGTGTCTGTATGTCAGCCGATGTGTATGTGGTGTGTTTACAACATGCATTATCCACTGAGAAAGAAGAAGTGATGGGATTACTTATTGGAGAGGTAGGATATAGCGTGTGCAACAATTTTTATTCCCATCGTTGAATGATGAGCTGACATTGAACCTTAATTAAACTTGCAGATAGACATGAATGCAAAGGCGAAAATCTCTGCCGTTGTTATGCTTCGTCGGTCTGATAAAAGTAAAGATCGTGTAGAGATCTCCCCCGAGCAACTCACCGATGCAACGATTAGGGCAGAGGAATTAGCTAGAGTTATGGGACAGCCGATGAGAGTTCTTGGATGGTATCATTCTCATCCTCATATCACCGTATGGCCGTCTCATGTTGGTAAGCGGTGATAATGATATTTTGTGATAGTTATATGGATAATGGTATTGCATAGTTATTCACTGTTCTAATAGAAATAACGTTGTTAATTACTAATCTCGGTGTTACTACACTCCGATATTTTGCCTTTGATATCTGTATGGCTTAAACAAAGTAAGGTAAACATGTTATGTGTTGCCCTCGTTGCCCTGTACTACGTAATTGGGAAATTATATTCTCTGTATAAATAAGGTTGCTTTTCTCTCATGTCATAACTGGAACACCTATTTCAATTTTGTTTTTGTTATTCGAAATTGCAGATGTTCAGACGCAAGCTATGTACCAGATGATGGACCAAGGATTTGTTGGTGTCATATTTTCAGTATTTTCGGAAGATAGATTAACAAAGGTATTTATCATTTTATTCGATATTTAGAAAATGATGTTTTTTACATTTGAATAGTTTAGTTAGGTATGGTTGAATGTTATTGAAATTATTTAAAAACTTTTTTCTTCGTTGCATATTTCTGAAAATTTTATTGTATTCTGAAAGGAACAAGAAGTGCAAGTTACTTGCTTTCAATCACCTAGAAATTCTGAGGGAGGGTCAATGACTCCTGATCATTACTTGGACAGAATAGAAATACCACTGCACATAGTGCCCACAGGATTTCTGTCACAACCATGCTTACAGGTAGAAACTCCAATAAGTATTAATGCTTTTCTGGCAATTATATTATTTAGTATGTAGTAAAGAAATCATATATAAAATCTGGAATTATTCATATTTAATCTTAAAATGTCTGAGGGTATCTTTGGGTTACTGTTACCCATTCTTAAAGAATATCAGACCAGCCTATTTGGGCATTATTGATATTGGAACAGAAGTTGAAAAGTTATAACATTATATGTGTTCTGTAGAATAATGATGCTATTATTAATCTTTTAATAATATGACAGTCGTGATTATGTAATGCAGAAGAGCCACAGGCTTTCGGTTCTCAGTTGTATAGATATACTCTTATTTGTAGAATTTAATTTTAAATGTATCTGTCTGTGTTATATCCAACAATGAGAAGTCATGCCCTAAATCCTAAGCTTTAGATTAATAGGAAATAGTGTTTACCATTTGCAAATAATTTTTCAATTTCATATCTCCAGTCAATGGTGGAACTCCCTGAAATCTTGGTGCAAGAGGAAGATGAAGCTTACCAGGCTACCTTGAGGTTACCTAATTTGAATCAGCTCGCTCAATTGCATAACAGTGCAGGTGAGATAAACTCTGTTGACATCAGAGCGTATTCAGAAACATTTCAGCTCTATATTATAAGTTTTAGTTTCCAATATTAGCTCCCAGTTAGGCAAATGAGTAATAGATGCTTCCAACTTCGATTAAGTTTCTTGAGAGAATTTTGCATTGCTTTATCAATGTCTGTAAATGGTAGAGCTGCCACTAGTAGTTTTAATTTGTTTATAATTAACTTATTAATTAGTAATGGTTCCATTGGAGTCTCAAGAAGTGGCACATCACTTAAATAGCCTCTGCTTGGTGGCTTTTCCATTTAAGATTAACAGTCCTACAAAGTAATCAGCAAAACTAATACAACCTGAACTTGTAAGGGCCAACTTATTACTCAACTAATCACAACCAATACTGATTGCATTGATCCAATATGTAATTTGTATGTTTTATATTTGTTGTGAATACATTTAATTGAATTAGCATTTTTTCTAAGAGACGGTAACAATTATTTTTATTTTTAGTGTATACGAAGTCTTTGTGTCATATAGCGGAAGTTGTGGAAGGCCCCTTGCTAAATGCACTGGAACAGAGGCATGCATCAAACTTGAAAAGATGCGAGGAACTGATGCAAGAAAGCCAACAGTTAGCGCAGACTCTTGCTATGTTATCTCCCTCACATTCTGTCTGAGTACAAATATGTTAGTATACCTCATTCTTATAGATAAAACACCATGATATAAGTAATATTAATTCATCCATCATGAGTTCAACATATTAATCATTCCCCAGTTGTATATAATTATCATAATAGATAAGAGTCAAATTTAATGTATCTATATAATATTAAGAAATCAATATATGCAATAATCCAATGGGCATGTGTGTCATAATTTTTGGAGAAGGAGGCTGACCCAATATGGTGAGCCATTACAATGCTTAATGATTGACATTTCTGAGTTAAATATCTGGTATTTATCATATTATTGATAAATCCAGAAAATTAATGCTAATTTAATGATGCTGATAAGTTATAATTCAGCTAAAGATTGTTGGTTTATGAAATTTGTTGTTTACTACTGCAACTACTGCTTTAATTCCCTCATGGAATTTCAACAAGACTGATGAAATTGAATATTTTTTGAACGAACGAAATCCATGAAATTTGTTTGAAATTATATTATCTTCTATGATTATTGTATATCAATTTATTGTGTTTGAACTTTTTATATCATGTATGTGGTAATCAGAATGATTATTGTAGTCATGTGTTGTGTATTTATGTAAATTATGTATGTAATGCTTGAAAAGTATAATTATAACTATTTTCTCAAATATTAATTTTTATAGTTTTATCATTTGATAAATTATAACATTTCCCTAATATATCTCTAAATCAAATTTATCTTTAACTTTTTCAATACAATTATTTACTTGGAATTGAGTCCATTCTAAAAATATATATTATATGAGTTTATTGTGAAAAGTTAAGGAGTTCAATTGGTGGATGTAAAAGTATGAAGAGAAAACTATCTCAGAAAATAGGCGATAAACAAATGGAAAATGTATCATCAGCAGAAGTTCTTACTTATGTCATAAGACAACTGAAATGCGCAAATGCCCAATCATGCAAACAATTTGTCTCTATCACCCACCATTGTTGAGTTATACAACATAAACAATTTATATATTTTTAATCAAGGCAAACAGCTCACAGTTAAGTTTCACTGGAGTACTTATTGCTATGTTGAGTACTTATGAACTTGACTTTAGATAAAAAAAATGTGCAAATCTGCCACATGATACATTTACTGTACAGCAACATCTTTTTGAAGGTATAATACCTGTATAAGATACATTGAGAATAAATGTCCTTAATTTAAGGTTGTTTGGTATGAATTTCCCAGCTGTAGGAGTTTGTGTTGAGCATTAGTTATGTTGGGCTGAAGTGTCCAGGATAGTCAACCAACATCTCTCCCCTCAAGTGGTTCTTTCCCGGCGTGTAGACTGAAGGAAATATTCTCGGGTTTCCCACCGGGTCGCGTCTCTCCATGTTGTCGACGTTTCGGCTGCATACGCAATATTTCCTTCCATCTCTCCCCTCCATTGACACTGATAGGATGACTGTATGCAGGGCCACAGAGAGGGGGCTGCCAGTTCAAGGATCAGGGGTGCAAGCAGGATTTGGGGCCAGCATCAAAAATTTTACTTGGTGGGGGAAAGAACCAGTAATCAAAATACTGGTAGGGTTCAAGAGTTCCTCTTCTTGGTTCTGATTCCATTATCAAGATATCTGGATGAAAGTGTTCACCATGTTTGTTACTGACTGAACCTAGGTTTTCAGGGAAGAAGTTATGATTTGAGTTGAGATGAATTTTGAGGGACATGTTGCTACCCAGCCCTCTGCATGAATGTGATTCTGTGCTGCAATCAGCAGATTTATTGTTTCCAAGCAAATTGGTTATGATAGACTTAAATGCCATCCCTGTATCTCTTTAAGTACCACCCAGTAAATTTTGGAAGTGGCTATCAGCCAAGATTTTCCTTATTTATGGCCTATGAATACACCTTTCCCTCTGTAAAGGTACCAAAAAGCATCTAAGGCAGGTCGCCGACTTAAGAAACCGATTTCAAGAAACTTGTTCCATTAAACCAGTTTATTTTGTATCAGCACACTGACGAAACCAATTATTTCAGATTCAATTATGTCATCAAGCATCAAAGAGGAAAATTGTGTGTTTTGGTGGTGGTTAAAAAACAGTAAAATGAAATGAAATTACTGGATACATACTCTAATGCATGATAGACAATATAATAGTTACGTTGTAGCCAAACAACTATTTGTAGATTCTGAAAATTTTCATAGATTCCTCAGAATATCAATCATGCATGGATATTTTTCCACAGCTTTCACTACTTATGTGCTAAAAATTTCATCTTCTCTAGTTATCTCCATAATTAGTAGCACGAGTTAAAAACATGTTGAAATTGACAAATTTCTTGAAACGAGCTGAGGAGACCATTATGATGAGTTTCTAGAAATGGTGGTTGCTCAATCAAGTGGTTTCAAAATACACTGGCCGAATTTCTCAGTATTTGTATTACAGTGTTTCTTGAAACTCATGTTTCATGAAATCAGTTTCTTGTAATCAATTTCTTCTGTAGGTGACCTACCTAAGTTGTCGTCTTGTGCCCTCATGACATTCTTCATGAACCTTAGCTTGGGCATAATAACTTAGGCATGCTCAACTAACCACAAAGGCAGTTTTTATTTGGTGGTGTACAAAGATAAAAACTATGAAACTGAACCCATATTTAACCTTAAGACATGATTTAACATAAGTACACCAAATAATAAAATAGACTTTTAGTTTAGTTGTAACCAGAGCCAGGAATAATTTTCCAATATTGCTTGAAGAAGTGATGAAATTTTAGTATATGTTGTTAAAAACGAGTATGAATTGATGATTTGTGCCATTTACTTTGTATATTAAGAACTTTTACAGGAGAAAAGACATTTATCTGCTCATATCTTTGCAGATTTCAGAACATATATAAGCCAACATATTTGCTCTTGGCCCCTTTAAATAGGGGTTCTGTAAAAAATAAAACTTTGACAGTGTCTTCAAGACCTGATTTGATAGAGCAAAGTGGTTTTAGTATTTTAAATCAGCATGAAAAACTGCATTAGAAAAAGTAAACAGGATGTCAGATGTCTACAGCTTGTTTTCCAATGTTATTAGCAAAATTTTGTATTTTAAATTTGATGGATTGTCATGTCATGAACTACATTCTCAAGTAAGATTTAACTTATCTGCAGCTGTCTGAAATTTGCAATTTTTTCCATGGAGTAGTGTATCGGTTTTTATATATCTTTGTATTACTAACTTTCTTTAATAGAAATTTGATTTTGAGAAATATTATACAATTTCTTAACTTTAAGTTTTATTTTTTGATGCCAATTGTGTCCTGCAAGGAAACATTGTCTGAACAAGATAATTGCAGGATGTGATAACAAAAAGCACTTGCTTCCATAAAACATGAAATAGTTCAATGTGGGACCATATATTGAGTAGGCTTTTATTTTTATTGATGAAATTGTCATTCTTTGTTTTAATCGGCAAAGTATTCATAATAGTAGAAAGAAAGATTTAATATCATTATATACCAATTGGTACATACTTCTGTTATGAGGTAAGGATGATATCAATACGCATCATCTATCGCAAATGTGTTAAACCACAAGAAAGTTAGAGCTATATTTTTATTGATCATTGCCTGAATCGCATTATTATCTAGAACAAACAAGGTCCTGTCAGACTTTTTATATGTCTGTTGGGTATCTAAAACAAATTCTGGAGGTGAGACTCATTGCAAAGATTTTTTTTTCTAATATTCCAATTATGAACAAAAATAAGTGTCATAACTGGGACTCAAACCAAGGTCTACCACCTTCTGAGCAGAATGCCTGCCTAGAGTCATGTCACTGTTTCTTAGTTTCTCTTATCCTTGAATTTAAACATGTTAGCAATGGAAGCAATTTTGGCTTTCAATCCCCAGGAGCATGAAATGAAAAATTTTTCATATTTTTCGTAAGAACCAAAAACTATAATAATTTCTTCCTCCGTAAGATTATAAATTCCTGTTGAGGGATCTATGAAAATTGTGCCTAAAACTTAGGCATTGCATATCACTGGTGGTTGTGCCTGTGTGGCTGAGCACCCATGACCCGCTGGTGGGTCATGACCACTGTGAGAAGAGATGTGTGATCCACCAGTGGTGCATGCTGTCACAAACTTGTTCAGGCACCTCCTCATGCAAAGTTAAACGCCTTCTCTTAGTCTTAAAGATTTATGACTGCAGCTTGTCCTGTGATTCGGTATCTATTTTAAAGATTGTCAGAAATAAATTACCCATAATCCATTGACAAAAATTTGAATCTAATCTACTTTCTTGTAATTGAACCTTACAAAAAACATTTTTATTACTTTGTATACATATTTACTTACATAAAGTAAATAAACTTTGCATATCTTGATAAACATACATATAATAATAATAATGATGTCTTTATTTAGGCGAATTTTGGTCTATTGAGACCACTCTTACAATTAGCCTAGACGAACACATACATCCATGCCCTAACCAGAATTTGAACATGGGACCTCGGCGTTGCTAGGCTAGTACGCTAACCACTACGCCAATGCACATGCAAATGTATATTAGTTGTATTTTCATAAGTTTAACATTTTACCTTCATTTTAAATCTTCTTTTAATACTGTGAAATCCTTGTGAGCTCTGCTTGTAATGAATGTATTCATGAATAAATATATTTTGAATTAATTTAAATATTAACCTATCTCTTTCAGCACTTACAACATGAGGTTATGTATTTAGAGTGATCTCTTAAGTTAAAATTGGTAATAATTCACCCGTAATTACCTCAACTGTTTTTATTAATT
>KZ308695.1:97817-109425 GCA_000376725.2 Ladona fulva | reverse complement strand
CAGACTAGATGCAGCTGAGGTGTAATGAATCTTTTGTAGGGTTTTTGTCCTGAAAAGATTTTCAGAATAAATCAAGAGTTGATATTTTTTAAAGCAATTTATTGCTTTTATAACAGTATGTGATGCTCCATTTACATGTGATAAAGACAACAACTTAAATTTAACAAACAGTTGTAAAGTCTCATGAAAAATGAAAGGCACTTGTGTCTTTAAGTTAAAGGGAATGTAACAAAAAGTATAATATTAACATTATCACATTTACTTTTTATGGAAACAGTCTATTAATTATCACTTTATCATAGTAATGTTATACATTCTTATCAAGGTATGTACTATGGATGACATAAACCTAGTCAAAATTTGAATCTAAAATTTTCATGAAAGATATAGTATTTTTGAAATTTGCTATTCAAAATTTCAGCGAAACAGAGGATAGGATTATTTAAGCACAATCTACTCCTCTGAAATCTCTTTTAAACCTGATAGAAACAAAAGGTTTATTTTTACTTAAAAATAACTCGCTATCGTTTATAAAAATCTTATATATCTAAATTCTTTTGTTTTAACTCTCACTAAGATAACTATTAAAGTACAATAAATATTCTGTATGCCAAGAAAGCAAATTTATAACTGGTAATTTTCTGTGAATCAGTTAATAAATCCTCCAATGCCAATTTTTTATGAATATGACATATTTGCATTAATGGTAAGTTATATGGGTGATTTTTGCCATGAAAGTTTATTAATGTTTTTTAAAATGCTCCAGCATACTGCTTCACCACTTTTGACCACTCTCTTGGATAGTGTTGTTGAATGTGAGAGAGAACCCTTTGGATTTGTCTGTGCTCCTTTGGAGAGCATTGAGGGCAGGAACCACGCAGAACCAATGGAGCCAGGGCTGAAAAGTTAAAAATTAAAAGATAATTAATTCCCAAATGAAAAACTGTTGAACTGCAAATGAAACTGCTAAAAACAAACTTTGAAACTTAAAACAATAACATTTGCAAAATTATTAGACTGGTTTTATAGTTTTTTCTACTTTTAAGAACCATCTTTAGTGTGTGGAGGGAAGTAATGGCATAGCCAATGAAAAATATGAAAGTAAAATGTAGACAAGTCACTTTAATTTGATGTTATTCCATTTCCACCTTTTATTCTTACAACTCTATAACTAAGCTTTATTCTTTCTTTAGTTACATGGTATGTACATTAGTAATAAGAGTTCTGGGGTCATCATGTTACAATTTCCCAGGTCTTGAAAAATCATTCAAAGGAAATTCAAATTTGATGTTTAAATAAAACTTCCGTGAACTTCCAGGAAGTCATTCTCAATTAATTGTATTTTTTAAATATAAATTTAAAGCAGAGGAAGAGGTGATTTAATTTTCTGAATAAAAATTTCCAGCCTTTGCCAGTTATACATTAAATTCATGATAATGAAGATTCTTCCATTTAGAAATCAAGAATGAGAGATGCAATATTAATGCTGAGATCTATATGAGTACCTTTAAGTCTCCTTCCAACGGGGTCACAATTAGCTTCTCCCAAAGCACATTTCAGCTGACGCTGAAGATAGCGCCTGTCCCTTAAAGCCATTTCAAGAGCATCATCAGAAATTGGTGCTCTCTGCGTTGAAGCTTTATCAGCCATTATTACAACAGTTAGAACTGTCAAGCAGAGAAATGCTATCCTCATGATTGCAGACACTGAAAATATCTGAAAAAGAAAAAACATGAACACTTAATAAAGAATACTAATAGGACACACAGAGTACCTATCACCACATATATGACAACTAGTGGTATTTTGTGGATTAAAAGACACAGAACCTTTAATACAGTAGATCAATGGGACAAAAGCAAGGCAATGTTTCCTTTAAAATCTATCATGGCTTGACAATAAATATTCTTGTTAAGAAAGGCATTGATTATCTTAAGTTTTAGCCGTGGAAAATAACCTTTCTTAGAGATCCTTCTTTCTGAAAATGCTGCAATGAAACGTTTAGCAGTGATTTCTGAGGTGAAGTAGTACACAGACCTCATTAAACGAATTCGTATTTCAAACATTGACTTCATCACAAATATCTAGTGATTTTTAAAAATAAACCACAACAAAGACCGCTTTGAGTTGAAAATACAACATCGAGGAAATCATTCGGCGATTAACTGAAAATTGAAACGCTAATGCTTATTCCGACGGAAAAGATACACTGAATAAATCTACAAAATGTAAGCTGCGAGAGGAAATACATTTTTTTTTCTTTTTGCCATAAACTGCATCGTTGAAGTTATGGTTCGACGACTCAAAATGAGATTTTAGGCGCGAGATGCTGGGTAATTAGAAGCTTTTAGTGATTTCTCTCCGCTCGATAGAAGAATGCCTCAAGAAAATCGTACAGCAAAGGTAGCTAATTTTGTCCCAGACACAATTACTAAGTTTGCTAGAGCAGCGAAAAAAGCACCAAGACAATGGAGCTCTAATGCTATAAACATTTCAAATTCATTTCCAATATATCCATATCATTTGAGTGATTTTACACAGTCAATTATTTAGTAAGAAGGTCACATGACTAGAGGAATTGGAGGGAAAATGAGACAGGAATTAGGACTAGTTGGTCTGCATTAAACCCAAATAAGGCAAGGAATACTACAGCGAAACCATTTCCTCATTGAGAGTAAACGCTGCAAGTATGGCATCAAAAGACCAAGTTTGATTTAGCTGGATTTATCTGTGTGGGTATGTATAGGCGGAGGAACAAAAAATATCAACCAGAAAAGAACAGACTAGATGCAGCTGAGGTGTATTCATTACCCTAAGTTATAATTCTTACTAAAGCTGCGTATATTTAACTAAGACTTTCAGAAATCCACAAATCTAAAAATTATTGTGGATTTGAGAATGAAAAATTCCCTGGTAAGTTGATTTACAATTGGGTCGAAAGGAATGTTAATTTTTTTAGAAAAGCTGCCTTAAAAGCGTATTTAATGTGGGTTTAACTTTCTTTTCTCTCGTTTTAGTCTCATTTCTGGGAGGATGACTCAAAATCATAAGATAAATAGGAAGACAACTCGTCACAGCAGGCTATGTCCCATCAAGGATGTTTCGCCAACAATAATCATCGCAGGAAATGAATCAATTCGAAAGGGGTATTACGTTAAGGAAAAAGCAGCTGATTTTACAGAGGTAGGCTTATTTTATCCAAGAATTGATTTGTGTATGCTAGATCTTCTCAAGCAAGAGAGGAACAATTACTGCAAGAGGAAATGAATTTATGTAAAGCTACTCTTAAGCTAAATCAGATCTGATTTGTTTTTATGTCAACCAAATCTACTCGTTGGCTGATCGAAATTTTAGGTTTATTTGCTTGAAAACGGTGAAACCTAGATTTTCCATTCACTGACTTCACGTTCTCTTTATTTTACGCTTTCCGTTTGAATAATGACAAATTATCCGAGAATAATCAGAATGAGAAATGGAGAATTTCACGCTCTCTTACGCTTTTCATGATCTTCCCAGATTTTCTACTTTCTATTTGGAATATCTTTAAAATCATCGACTTGGCGTATTTGTAATCCTTTCATAGCTATCTCGAATTTTCGCGACAGTTTTAGTTTTGAGTTCTAACTTACGTTTATATTGAAAATATCTATGTTTAACTTTGGACTGTTTAAACGTCTGCGTTGGAAAACGAATTTCGTGTCAAACGCCCCGATAACTGCTCTAGTTAAGAAATCATAATTAAATATTCACAAAAACAAACTTTCTGATCGAGGTATCCCATTATTTTGAATTATAAAGTAGAATGATTTGCAAAGGCGATGCAGACGAGATTTCAGCGGAGAAGTAAATCCGACAGTTACGTTTCTTGCTGCGAAATGAAA
This sequence comes from Ladona fulva, assembly GCA_000376725.2. Classification (NCBI taxonomy): domain Eukaryota; kingdom Metazoa; phylum Arthropoda; class Insecta; order Odonata; family Libellulidae; genus Ladona; species Ladona fulva. Next base: position 105,544 of record KZ308695.1, on the reverse strand, counting down.
AGTTGCTATGATAAACAATAAGGAACGTGTTTGTTTTTCCATTTTCCAATTCTGGTAGAAAAATGCGTGAATGCTTTATTGACTTTAAACACTGCAGGAACAACTTCTTTTCTTCACTTTTTCAAACTTTGAAGAATCGTAACCCGTTATTCTCAGGAATTTGGTGGAATTAGTGAAGCAAGATTGTTTTCTATGAACAAAAAGTCATCTATTTTATTCATCATCAGCTTTCCGTCGCTACAACGGAGTTCTTGAGCTATTTCAATTCCACTTAAACAATAAAAATACTTATCTTCCGTTACGGCAGTTTTGTAGTGAAAGGTCGATTTACCTAGAAAATTCTGTTTGTAGCGTAAAATTGAACGTTCAATCAAATAGGGGCGATGGATAAGACACATTTATGGCGAACAATTTATCCATTCGTTCTCTATTAAACCTTCCGGCGGGGGGTGATATTTTTGCAACGGGGATTGTCTGTGGAGGCCGTAAAAATGGATGGGTTTTTGGCAGGATGTCCTTGGGGTTCAACTCTAACTCTCCACTTAAAGCAGATGATACCAATCTCCACGAAACGTCTGGTCTCGTTGAAATCTCATTCCATCATGTTATTGACGTGATCTGGGATTAATTCATTGCTTTATTGCTTAATGCATTGCTTATGAGATCGAATAAATGAATACATTTCTACTAATTTAACTCGCGTCTCTTAATTTAATCTATTCTGAAATTCAAAACAACTTTCTCACCGCAACTGAAAAATGTTAACTCAATAGATTAGGGCATTTTGATATATTTTACAAATTTAACAGGAAAATACTGACGATCTTTAGCGTTTTTTGTAAAATAAGAGCGGGATGCCAAAAAAATATATTCGCAGTGCTTCAAACGTGAATTGTATTGGCAGAAAAATGGCTCTCTTAATTGCTAATAAATATTCAATTTACATATGGTATAATAAGTCATTCTCCTTATATACTCTCGCAGCGACTGAATGAGAAATTCCTTTAAATCAATGATTTTTGAGACTCGTGCGAAGCAATGGCGCGGTTCTTTTTTTCTGGAATGAAATTTTACGAACTTAGATGACTATGACTATACTAGTAGAGAAAAAGAAAATCGCGCTCGTCATAGCATTTACAAAAACCTAGTTGGATTTTTCGCTATTATAAAGTAAAATAAGTTATCTTCCAGTTAATTAAGTAAAAATTGCGAACGTATGATACAAATTTCTAGAAAATATTAATATATCAAGGGTAATATATGATTCGGTCTTGGCCAAGAAGCGGAGGAGGGAATTGAAAATCCTTTCGCATAACATGTAAGGTATGTAATGAAATTTTGGTTACAAAACACAAATTATAATCCATTTTAACCTCTCTCTGGCATAATCCCTGGCCAGAGAAGGCATTGCATTGCCTGTTTGGATCGATTAGATTTGTTGAATTTCGAAATTAGACATTGATAACTCCTCATATCCAATTAGACCTCTAATTTATGAGATGACGGCTCATTTTCGTTTAAATTAATTTTCACTCGTCATCTGTTTCTCCTGACGTATTCTCGGTTGCCTACCGCCTCTCGCACTGCAGCTGCACATTGGCACTCCCGGCTCGTTCTAAAAGTGCATACCATTCAGTCCCCTTTAACTTTATCCCCACTTAACTGTCTCTTTGCCCTTCGGGCGCATTCAATAGACCCTACCGCCAAACACTGCTTCCGGTTTAGAGATTCTTTCTGGGAGGTCCCTAAAAATCCCTTTCCGTGCATGGTGCGTATGCACTGATCTTACGCAGCAGTGAAGGTGGATATAATCAAAGCCTTATTGTGACTCTAGTAGAAGATATCTGAATCTCGAAATAGAATTACGGGCATTCTATGGTCATAATAAGTCATTCGCCTTCTTAAGGATGCGATGCATAATTCACTATTAGTGGAATAATTGCCAGTTATTCTGATTTACTTTAATGAAAATTAGACATTTCATATTCCCTTATCACAGACATGAAGTATGTAATTGTTTTCGGTGACGTTTTAATTCGTTAAGAAAAATAAATAATCTTTTACCGTTGCTGTTTAGCAGAAGAATAGTAAAACACATTCATTCTTTTCCTACGCTAAATATCTCTGCATTAGTTTTACTTTCTCGTTCTTTTTTAACTAATCTCTTAATAGGATTGAAGAAATGAAGTCCAAGCACATATTATTGATTTTCCTGGAAAAAAACCATTATGCACATTTTAACTTCTCGTTACCTACTTGATTGAATTCCATTTCATTTCATGTGAATAATTAGCACCTTGGTATTCATAGAAAACGATAATTTATTGTCGATAAGTGTCGATTTTTCATTGGACGAGGGCTTCCGGATAGCCGAGTGGGTAGCCTGTTCGCCTTCAGTGAAAACAGTCCCAAGTTCGATTCTCCGGACGCACTCCATGACCTCAGCTTTCGAATTACTTTTAAAAATACAACTACTACCTGCATCGGAGAATAAACCATGCTATTCATTGAACAGATCTTTTCATCGGCTTTTTACAGAGCTGCCTTAAAATCCTTATACACCAGTGACGTAGCCAAGGGGGTTCGTGGGGTCCGGACCCCCCATTAGGTCCGACTTCAAGTCGAATAAGGAATGAGTGGCGAGAAATTTGCGGGTTCAAAAACTTCGGACTTCCCCCTTAAGGAATTTCTGGTTACGCCCCTGTTCTACATATATAAAGTTACCGTATCCTTATGGTAAGAAACCGGACTTACCAAATTTTGAAGCGGCTAAAACTGGGAAGAAGCCATCGCATGCATTGAAATTATTCTTATTGTATTTTCATGTGCTTTTAAGACACTCCAAGTGTATGTCGTCACTACTTTATGAAAATTTGCATTCAAATGATTTCTATCAATGAAATCTTCGTAACTTGCTTTCTCCGATTTTTTCCATCGATCCGGGACGGCAGAAGAATTGACCGGGACCATACATTTAAACAGGGATAGTCCCGGTCAAAACGGGACGTATGGTAAGTCTAATTACATGTTAAACCACCATTAGAGCTGCCCATACGAGTATGCTCTGCCACTACCGCGATGAAATTCGTCGCGCAAAGAAATAGCAACGGAGTGAGAACTGGAAAGAGCCCCGAAGAACTTTCTTTTCCGCCGTAACTTTTACAACATTAAATGATATAGCAGTTCACTCTGATGAAACAAGACCATAGTCGTCATAAATTTCAATGGCGAGGCACTTGTGTTTGGGTGCTATCGTAAACTTAGTCTGGAAAGGAAGTCAGTCTAATTTCTCCAATTAATTATTCAGCTCGCATAGTGATTGCGCGGTCGCACGTAACATTATGAGCGATTATTACCCACTTGGATTTGATTTAATAGGAGCGTCTGCACCGTAGCAAATTGTTATTTGTCAACTGATGGTTCGGCGACCACTCATGTCGTTTGGTCGCTCTTAATGCTAAACTATTCCGTTGCCTTAACCCCGTGACACACATATATTGCAATCTTTTCCTGGAAAGTCGCGTTGTCGCGAAGATCATTTTGCAAGAGGCTCGATCGAGCAAAAGAATGGAGAAGAAACGGAAGATTTTCAGCAAAGCTTTGTTTGCTAGATCTGAAAATTCGGGAGGAATATTTATCCAAGATCATGAAACTTTTCCCCTTTGACTAATTCTACATTCCAATAACTTTCGGAATACCAAGGGTCTCTGATTGCATTCAGTCATTTGTCGCTAAACAGCAAATAACGGACATATTCGTAAAAGCGGACCAAATTCAACATGTTTACCGATCGTATTTCAAACAGTCACGGATAAAGCCAGCCAATTCAAACGAGATAACTCCAAATTTTCTAGCTTTACTTGTAATGAGCTATTCCTTTAGTCGGTATTAGTCAAAAACCAACCTCAATTTAACATTGAAATTGAAACTGTTATAGGATACAATTGCTGTCAATGATTTCCAAAACATCGTGAGCCTTATACAGTTGAAGACGATTGAAAATTACCATTTATGGCGACCAAAATTCAGTAAAATAGCTTTAAATGAGTTGAAAATCGCGTAGAAATGTAAAATAAGCAAAAGATGTGGTGCTTTGGTCACCGATTTCATCTGATACGACAGGTCACGCGAATCATAACGTCACACTAACGTTATGATTCTGTTAATTCAAAAGTGTTTTGAAGTAAAATAAACACCTTTAATGGAGAATTTGTAAATAGAGACCTGCTTATAACCTGCTTATTCTTCTTCAACTGTTGCCATTGTTAGCTTCTATAAACATGTTTACTGTGATTGTTTGTGTGTAACAATCTCAGTAAATAGCGGTAGCGTTCATACTCTTAATCGACACTTTGTCATTTCTTTGTTTTTATTTCTAAGTGGTATTTCCGTAAACAGATCCCTAGTAAGAACAACAAATTTAGAGGAAAATTGATCAGATGCGGAATATTCGTAGTTATTAAACATTACTATTATAAAAGGTCTCTATTAAGGCGAGATTTAGACTAAAAAGTCTCTTCTTCTATCTAACCTGTAGTCATAAACAAAAAACAAAAATTAATTTGTAAAAACTTATATACGAGTAGTAACAAAATTTGTTAGTATCACTAATTTTCTTCAGTTATAGTTCGTATTTTGTACGGTAGAGATATTTTTGTTACAATCCAAGATGAATAAAAAATATTGCCTATATTATACTCGCGTTTCATCAGAATGAGCCAACTCTTGAATATTCGTGAAGGTAAATTCAGTGTGTCTCCTAGCGATTAACATCTTCAGTACGTTTTGGCAGCGCTTTATTTTCTCTTGTGAAATTCCCGAATTGCCATTCATAAGAGAAACTGTCCAACCGAGCTACATCCCAAGCGGCATGTCCGCGAGAAATCACGATCCGCCACCGCTCCGTGCAATCTTCGCGCTTCCCCGTGAAAGAGGACGGATTCAGACGAGTCAGAAGGCTAAATTTTTCAGTCACCTCGAATATTTTCCCTCGAATATCATCAATTGCGCGTTTCGTGAGCCAGTTCACCATCCTGCTTGGGGCAACTGCGCTTCAGACGGGCCCCGCTCCAAATACTCGGGCGTGTTTGTCACGGACAGGTTCGCCAGAAGGAGAGAGTTCATTGTCTCCTATGGGACTCGAAACCGAGACCCAGNTTTAAAGCAATTTATTGCTTTTATAACAGTATGTGATGCTCCATTTACATGTGATAAAGACAACAACTTAAATTTAACAAACAGTTGTAAAGTCTCATGAAAAATGAAAGGCACTTGTGTCTTTAAGTTAAAGGGAATGTAACAAAAAGTATAATATTAACATTATCACATTTACTTTTTATGGAAACAGTCTATTAATTATCACTTTATCATAGTAATGTTATACATTCTTATCAAGATATGTACTATGGATGACATAAACCTAGTCAAAATTTGAATCTAAAATTTTCATGAAAGATATAGTATTTTTGAAATTTGCTATTCAAAATTTCAGCGAAACAGAGGATAGGATTATTTAAGCACAATCTACTCCTCTGAAATCTCTTTTAAACCTGATAGAAACAAAAGGTTTATTTTTACTTAAAAATAACTCGCTATCGTTTATAAAAACCTTAAATATCTAAATTCTTGTTTTAATTCTCACTAAGATAACTATTAAAGTACAATAAATATTCTGTATGCCAAGAAAGCAAATTTATAACTGGTAATTTTCTGTGAATCAGTTAATACATCCTGCAATGCCATTTTTTTTATGAATATGACATATTTGCATTAATGGTAAGTTATATGGGTGATTTTTGCCATGAAAGTTTATTAATGTTTTTTAAAATGCTCCAGCATACTGCTTCACCACTTTTGACCACTCTCTTGGATAGTGTTGTTGAATGTGAGAGAGAACCCTTTGGATTTGTCTGTGCTCCTTTGGAGAGCATTGAGGGCAGGAACCACGCAGAACCAATGGAGCCAGGGCTGAAAAGTTAAAAATTAAAAGATAATTAATTCCCAAATGAAAAACCGTTGAACTGCAAATGAAACTGCTAAAAACAAACTTTGAAACTTAAAACAATAACATTTGCAAAATTATTAGACTGGTTTTATAGTTTTTTCTACTTTTAAGAACCATCTTTAGTGTGTGGAGGGAAGTAATGGCATAGCCAATGAAAAATATGAAAGTAAAATGTAGACAAGTCACTTTAATTTGATGTTATTCCATTTCCACCTTTTATTCTTACAACTCTATAACTAAGCTTTATTCTTTCTTTAGTTATATGGTATGTACATTAGTAATAAGAGTTCTGGGGTCATCATGTTACATCCCAGGTCTTGAAAAATCATTCAAAGGAAATTCAAATTTGATGTTTAAATAAAACTTCCGTGAACTTCCAGGAAGAGTATTCATAATAGTAGAAAGAAAGATTTAATATCATTATATACCAATTGGTACATACTTCTGTTATGAGGTAAGGATGATATCAATACGCATCATCTATCGCAAATGTGTTAAACCACAAGAAAGTTAGAGCTATATTTTTATTGATCATTGCCTGAATCGCATTATTATCTAGAACAAACAAGGTCCTGTCAGACTTTTTATATGTCTGTTGGGTATCTAAAACAAATTCTGGAGGTGAGACTCATTGCAAAGATTTTTTTTTCTAATATTCCAATTATGAACAAAAATAAGTGTCATAACTGGGACTCAAACCAAGGTCTACCACCTTCTGAGCAGAATGCCTGCCTAGAGTCATGTCACTGTTTCTTAGTTTCTCTTATCCTTGAATTTAAACATGTTAGCAATGGAAGCAATTTTGGCTTTCAATCCCCAGGAGCATGAAATGAAAAATTTTTCATATTTTTCGTAAGAACCAAAAACTATAATAATTTCTTCCTCCGTAAGATTATAAATTCCTGTTGAGGGATCTATGAAAATTGTACCTAAAACTTAGGCATTGCATATCACTGGTGGTGGTGCCTGTGTGGCTGAGCACCCATGACCCGCTGGTGGGTCATGACCACTGTGAGAAGAGATGTGTGATCCACCAGTGGTGCATGCTGTCACAAACTTATTCAGGCACCTCCTCATGCAAAGTTAAACGCCTTCTCTTAGTCTTAAAGATTTATGACTGCAGCTTGTCCTGTGATTCGGTATCTATTTTAAAGATTGTCAGAAATAAATTACCCATAATCCATTGACAAAAATTTGAATCTAATCTACTTTCTTGTAATTGAACCTTACAAAAAACATTTTTATTACTTTGTATACATATTTACTTACATAAAGTAAATAAACTTTGCATATCTTGATAAACATACATATAATAATAATAATGATGTCTTTATTTAGGCGAATTTTGGTCTATTGAGACCACTCTTACAATTAGCCTAGACGAACACATACATCCATGCCCTAACCAGAATTTGAACATGGGACCTCGGCGTTGCTAGGCTAGTACGCTAACCACTACGCCAATGCACATGCAAATGTATATTAGTTGTATTTTCATAAGTTTAACATTTTACCTTCATTTTAAATCTTCTTTTAATACTGTGAAATCCTTGTGAGCTCTGCTTGTAATGAATGTATTCATGAATAAATATATTTTGAATTAATTTAAATATTAACCTATCTCTTTCAGCACTTACAACATGAGGTTATGTATTTAGAGTGATCTCTTAAGTTAAAATTGGTAATAATTCACCCGTAATTACCTCAACTGTTTTTATTAATT
>KZ308695.1:62110-97481 GCA_000376725.2 Ladona fulva | reverse complement strand
CTCAGGAATTTGGTAGAATTAGTGAAGCAAGATTGTTTTCTATGAACAAAAAGTCATCTATTTTATTCATCATCAGCTTTCCGTCGCTACAACGGAGTTCTTGAGCTATTTCAATTCCACTTAAACAATAAAAATACTTATCTTCCGTTACGGCAGTTTTGTAGTGAAAGGTCGATTTACCTAGAAAATTCTGTTTGTAGCGTAAAATTGAACGTTCAATCAAATAGGGGCGATGGATAAGACACATTTATGGCGAACAATTTATCCATTCGTTCTCTATTAAACCTTCCGGCGGGGGGTGATATTTTTGCAACGGGGATTGTCTGTGGAGGCCGTAAAAATGGATGGGTTTTTGGCAGGATGTCCTTGGGGTTCAACTCTAACTCTCCACTTAAAGCAGATGATACCAATCTCCACGAAACGTCTGGTCTCGTTGAAATCTCATTCCATCATGTTATTGACGTGATCTGGGATTAATTCATTGCTTTATTGCTTAATGCATTGCTTATGAGATCGAATAAATGAATACATTTCTACTAATTTAACTCGCGTCTCTTAATTTAATCTATTCTAAAATTCAAAACAACTTTCTCACCGCAACTGAAAAATGTTAACTCAATAGATTAGGGCATTTTGATATATTTTACAAATTTAACAGGAAAATACTGACGATCTTTAGCGTTTTTTGTAAAATAAGAGCGGGATGCCAAAAAAATATATTCGCAGTGCTTCAAACGTGAATTGTATTGGCAGAAAAATGGCTCTCTTAATTGCTAATAAATATTCAATTTACATATGGTATAATAAGTCATTCTCCTTATATACTCTCGCAGCGACTGAATGAGAAATGGTTTCTTGTAATAATTTGAAACTCAATTTCAGGAAGAATGTGTGCAAATTCCTTTAAATCAATGATTTTTGAGACTCGTGCGAAGCAATGGCGCGGTTCTTTTTTTCTGGAATGAAATTTTACGAACTTAGATGACTATGACTATACTAGTAGAGAAAAAGAAAATCGCGCTCGTCATAGCATTTACAAAAACCTAGTTGGATTTTTCGCTATTATAAAGTAAAATAAGTTATCTTCCAGTTAATTAAGTAAAAATTGCGAACGTATGATACAAATTTCTAGAAAATATTAATATATCAAGGGTAATATATGATTCGGTCTTGGCCAAGAAGCGGAGGAGGGAATTGAAAATCCTTTCGCATAACATGTAAGGTATGTAATGAAATTTTGGTTACAAAACACAAATTATAATCCATTTTAACCTCTCTCTGGCATAATCCCTGGCCAGAGAAGGCATTGCATTGCCTGTTTGGATCGATTAGATTTGTTGAATTTCGAAATTAGACATTGATAACTCCTCATATCCAATTAGACCTCTAACTTATGAGATGACGGCTCATTTTCGTTTAAATTAATTTTCACTCGTCATCTGTTTCTCCTGACGTATTCTCGGTTGCCTACCGCCTCTCGCACTGCAGCTGCACATTGGCACTCCCGGCTCGTTCTAAAAGTGCATACCATTCAGTCCCCTTTAACTTTATCCCCACTTAACTGTCTCTTTGCCCTTCGGGCGCATTCAATAGACCCTACCGCCAAACACTGCTTCCGGTTTAGAGATTCTTTCTGGGAGGTCCCTAAAAATCCCTTTCCGTGCATGGTGCGTATGCACTGATCTTACGCAGCAGTGAAGGTGGATATAATCAAAGCCTTATTGTGACTCTAGTAGAAGATATCTGAATCTCGAAATAGAATTACGGGCATTCTATGGTCATAATAAGTCATTCGCCTTCTTAAGGATGCGATGCATAATTCACTATTAGTGGAATAATTGCCAGTTATTCTGATTTACTTTAATGAAAATTAGACATTTCATATTCCCTTATCACAGACATGAAGTATGTAATTGTTTTCGGTGACGTTTTAATTCGTTAAGAAAAATAAATAATCTTTTACCGTTGCTGTTTAGCAGAAGAATAGTAAAACACATTCATTCTTTTCCTACGCTAAATATCTCTGCATTAGTTTTACTTTCTCGTTCTTTTTTAACTAATCTCTTAATAGGATTGAAGAAATGAAGTCCAAGCACATATTATTGATTTTCCTGGAAAAAAACCATTATGCACATTTTAACTTCTCGTTACCTACTTGATTGAATTCCATTTCATTTCATGTGAATAATTAGCACCTTGGTATTCATAGAAAACGATAATTTATTGTCGATAAGTGTCGATTTTTCATTGGACGAGGGCTTCCGGATAGCCGAGTGGGTAGCCTGTTCGCCTTCAGTGAAAACAGTCCCAAGTTCGATTCTCCGGACGCACTCCATGACCTCAGCTTTCGAATTACTTTTAAAAATACAACTACTACCTGCATCGGAGAATAAACCATGCTATTCATTGAACAGATCTTTTCATCGGCTTTTTACAGAGCTGCCTTAAAATCCTTATACACCAGTGACGTAGCCAAGGGGGTTCGTGGGGTCCGGACCCCCCATTAGGTCCGACTTCAAGTCGAATAAGGAATGAGTGGCGAGAAATTTGCGGGTTCAAAAACTTCGGACTTCCCCCTTAAGGAATTTTTGGTTACGCCCCTGTTCTACATATATAAAGTTACCGTATCCTTATTATAAGAAACCGGACTTACCAAATTTTGAAGCGGCTAAAACTGGGAAGAAGCCATCGCATGCATTGAAATTATTCTTATTGTATTTTCATGTGCTTTTAAGACACTCCAAGTGTATGCCGTCACTACTTTATGAAAATTTGCGTTCAAATGATTTCTATCAATGAAATCTTCGTAACTTGATTTCTCGGATTTTTTCCATCGATCCGGGACGGCAGAAGAATTGACCGGGACCATACATTTAAACAGGGATAGTCCCGGTCAAAACGGGACGTATGGTAAGTCTAATTACATGTTAAACCACCATTACAGCTGCCGATACGATGAAATTCGTCGCGCAAAGAAATAGCAACGGAGTGAGAACTGGAAAGAGCCCCGAAGAACTTTCTTTTCCGCCGTAACTTTTACAACATTAAATGATATAGCAGTTCACTCTGATGAAACAAGACCATAGTCGTCATAAATTTCAATGGCGAGGCACTTGTGTTTGGGTGCTATCGTAAACTTAGTCTGGAAAGGAAGTCAGTCTAATTTCTCCAATTAATTATTCAGCTCGCATAGTGATTGCGCGGTCGCACGTAACATTATGAGCGATTATTACCCACTTGGATTTGATTTAATAGGAGCGTCTGCACCGTAGCAAATTGTTATTTGTCAACTGATGGTTCGGCGACCACTCATGTCGTTTGGTCGCTCTTAATGCTAAACTATTCCGTTGCCTTAACCCCGTGACACACATATATTGCAATCTTTTCCTGGAAAGTCGCGTTGTCGCGAAGATCATTTTGCAAGAGGCTCGATCGAGCAAAAGAATGGAGAAGAAACGGAAGATTTTCAGCAAAGCTTTGTTTGCTAGATCTGAAAATTCGGGAGGAATATTTATCCAAGATCATGAAACTTTTCCCCTTTGACTAATTCTACATTCCAATAACTTTCGGAATACCAAGGGTCTCTGATTGCATTCAGTCATTTGTCGCTAAACAGCAAATAACGGACATATTCGTAAAAGCGGACCAAATTCAACATGTTTACCGATCGTATTTCAAACAGTCACGGATAAAGCCAGCCAATTCAAACGAAATAACTCCAAATTTTTTTCTAGCTTTACTTGTAATGAGCTATTCCTTTAGTCGGTATTAGTCAAAAACCAACCTCAATTTAACATTGAAATTGAAACTGTTATAGGATACAATTGCTGTCAATGATTTCCAAAACATCGTGAGCCTTATACAGTTGAAGACGATTGAAAATTACCATTTATGGCGACCAAAATTCAGTAAAATAGCTTTAAATGAGTTGAAAATCGCGTAGAAATGTAAAATAAGCAAAAGATGTGGTGCTTTGGTCACCGATTTCATCTGATACGACAGGTCACGCGAATCATAACGTCACACTAACGTTATGATTCTGTTAATTCAAAAGTGTTTTGAAGTAAAATAAACACCTTTAATGGAGAATTTGTAAATAGAGACCTGCTTATTCCTGCTTATAACCTGCTTATTATTCTTCAACTGTTGCCATTGTTAGCTTCTATAAACATGTTTACTGTGATTGTTTGTGTGTAACAATCACAGTAAATAGCGGTAGCGTTCATACTCTTAATCGACACTTTGTCATTTCTTTGTTTTTATTTCTAAGTGGTATTTCCGTAAACAGATCCCTAGTAAGAACAACAAATTTAGAGGAAAATTGATCAGATGCGGAATATTCGTAGTTATTAAACATTACTATTATAAAAGGTCTCTATTAAGGCGAGATTTAGACTAAAAAGTCTCTTCTTCTATCTAACCTGTAGTCATAAACAAAAAACAAAAATTAATTTGTAAAAACTTATATACGAGTAGTAACAAAATTTGTTAGTATCGCTAATTTTCTTCAGTTATAGTTCGTATTTTGTACGGTAGAGATATTTTTGTTACAATCCAAGATGAATAAAAAATATTGCCTATATTATACTCGCGTTTCATCAGAATGAGCCAACTCTTGAATATTCGTGAAGGTAAATTCAGTGTGTCTCCTAGCGATTAACATCTTCAGTACGTTTTGGCAGCGCTTTATTTTCTCTTGTGAAATTCCCGAATTGCCATTCATAAGAGAAACTGTCCAACCGAGCTACATCCCAAGCGGCATGTCCGCGAGAAATCACGATCCGCCACCGCTCCGTGCAATCTTCGCGCTTCCCCGTGAAAGAGGACGGATTCAGACGAGTCAGAAGGCTAAATTTTTCAGTCACCTCGAATATTTTCCCTCGAATATCATCAATTGCGCGTTTCGTGAGCCAGTTCACCATCCTGCTTGGGGCAACTGCGCTTCAGACGGGCCCCGCTCCAAATACTCGGGCGTGTTTGTCACGGACAGGTTCGCCAGAAGGAGAGAGTTCATTGTCTCCTATGGGACTCGAAACCGAGACCCAGGAAGTGAAATGAATCGTCCTTTGCTGTGGGACGTTGCGTCAATTTCCAATAAAGGCTTAGAAACAGAATCGATGCGGTCTAAAAAGTTAAGATACAATGCTGAAAGCTATCGTAACTGTTTAATTACCGAGATGGTATATAGACCCTTAAATTGTCGAAGTAAATTGATGAGCTGTTATTGTTAGTGAGGTTGTCGTTATTGAAACAAAGAATCGAATAATCAAGAGGAAACCATTTCTGTGTGAAATTCGACGGTTGTATGGACATATACATATTGCTCGTACTGAAAATATATATGTTATGTTTATGTAAACAAATTATTTATGACATATACGATATTGTATGCATACAAATGCGTATATTTGATGTTTTGTTACAAATATAACATATTTTATTTGATAAATCTTCTCTAGCTATTGTGCCGTATTCGTAACAGGGCTCGGCCCGTAACGAATAAATAATAATGATATTGCGACGTATAAAATTATGACTTATACCGGGCACCGAATGAAATATTTTACATTTAAGTATAAAATTATGTAAAGTCACGTTGATCGCAGAAGATCTACATTTTTGATAAACGGTTCAGCGTAAGGAGTGACCCCCTTGAATTGAATGCGGGCCCCAAAGCAGTCTTCACTGGGATCCGACAAAGATGCTTAGCGGGAGACCAACAAAATACGGTACTGATTCTGTAAAACAAATTTAAACATCGAAAAGCTCGGAGGGTTCAAATGGGTTGGCGATTTCCTTTTCCTTCAGTATGTGTTTCAGATAGTCCTATGGTCTCCGAAAGAAAGCTTTTTATGAGATGAATTTACCAGTGAAACTAATGTGATACAGCCTTCAATGCGTAAAGCCATAATTCACAACCCATAATCACTATAAAATATTATAACAGATTTATTATAGTTTAATCTTTTTGTCACCAGTGTTCTTGATGCTGTTATTCCAGCAATACATTCTCATATCGTTGTACTTAGACACAGACTTCGATTACTTTAGCATGGAATCAACAGCTACGTAGTTACCGTTTTCTTGAAAAAAATCTAAACAATGAATCATTGCGCAGCAAATGTATTACTACTCTGAAATAACTCAGGCGAGAGATCATGAGTAGTCTCGCAAGTTTTAAAATAAATCTCACTCACGCGAATAAATTGCCAGCGATTTCACACCTTGGTAATTTCATAGATCCGCGGCTGACAAGGATAACTCGCGTGTTTACCTCGTTGATTATTAAGATTGAAATTTAACTCACGAAGGTAAATATATATTCAGTTGAACGATTAGGAAGTACGATAAATAATATCGGAAGCATTTCTAATTGCGTTTCTGCTCATAATTTTGATATCGCAAGTGTACAGGCCTTGAATTGTAGGATTTACAAGAAGCGTTTTTAAATTGTTTGACATAACAGTCTTCCTATGCCTAAATTTTGATGAAGATAATGTTTGAGATTGCTGCCCGAATTCGAAGAGCACACTTTCACCCGCTTTCCGAATGAAATCACGCGCGGAAATTATCCATCGCTACTTATTGTTGACGTAAATAAAGTTTTAGCTTCTCCTAACGACGCGCAAACGATGTAAATAACAGCGTGGAAATTCTATCGTTCGCCTTTCAAAATTCCTGAAAGAAGCGGTACCCGTAATATTCTCGCAACTGTTTGACAGCCCTCAGGCCTCCACCGGATGCGGAATCGCCGGGAAGTATGTACTCACCTCGTTTCTGCCCATCGTGTCCCGAAAAGTGTTCTGTCCTAAGCGAATGGGGCCCTGCGACTATATACTCTGCCTTCGAAAGCCTCCGCGACCCTTGACGGACTGTTCGTAAACCAAGAGACCACCTTACTGCGAGCTTCCTCTCGGAGCAACTCACCAACACGTCACGCGAGCCGTGGTGTGGGAGAGCAGGGACTGACGCTGGGATTAGTAGGTCAACGGAGAAAGTACGCAATGAACGGGAAAGTGAAAGGGTTTTCGTGATCAGGTTAGGAGTCGTCCGATGCTTCCGAATCGTCTCCGGCCAAATCGCGCCGCATTATCCGCGTTATTTCGGGTTTGTTTTGTTTTAGCTAACGTAGTGCAGCGTCTATCGAACCTTCCAGATCTTACTATTTTAGTGTAAGAAGGGACAAGAAAGACATTCACGAAGCTTCGTAAATAATACAATTTAAAATCACAGGAGGGTATAATGATGATTGTGATTATAGTAGATAATCATTATCATCATTATATCCTTTGTTAATAATAATAATAACGACAACAACAACAATAATAACAGTAACAATAGTAATATTATTTATAATAATGGATTTTATTTATTTTACATTCATTATTACAGTCATCGATATGTAGTCATAAACAAAAAACAAAAATTAATTTGTAAAAACTTATATACGAGTAGTAACAAAATTTGTTAGTATCGCTAATTTTCTTCAGTTATAGTTCGTATTTTGTACGGTAGAGATATTTTTGTTACAATCCAAGATGAATAGAAAATATTGCCTATATTATACTCGCGTTTCATCAGAATGAGCCAACTCTTGAATATTCGTGAAGGTAAAATCAGTGTGTCTCCTAGCGATTAACATCTTCAGTACGTTTTGGCAGCGCTTTATTTTCTCTTGTGAAATTCCCGAATTGCCATTCATAAGAGAAACTGTCCAACCGAGCTACATCCCAAGCGGCATGTCCGCGAGAAATCACGATCCGCCACCGCTCCGTGCAATCTTCGCGCTTCCCCGTGAAAGAGGACGGATTCAGACGAGTCAGAAGGCTAAATTTTTCAGTCACCTCGAATATTTTCCCTCGAATATCATCAATTGCGCGTTTCGTGAGCCAGTTCACCATCCTGCTTGGGGCAACTGCGCTTCAGACGGGCCCCGCTCCAAATACTCGGGCGTGTTTGTCACGGACAGGTTCGCCAGAAGGAGAGAGTTCATTGTCTCCTATGGGACTCGAAACCGAGACCCAGGAAGTGAAATGAATCGTCCTTTGCTGTGGGACGTTGCGTCAATTTCCAATAAAGGCTTAGAAACAGAATCGATGCGGTCTAAAAAGTTAAGATACAATGCTGAAAGCTATCGTAACTGTTTAATTACCGAGATGGTATATAGACCCTTAAATTGTCGAAGTAAATTGATGAGCTGTTATTGTTAGTGAGGTTGTCGTTATTGAAACAAAGAATCGAATAATCAAGAGGAAACCATTTCTGTGTGAAATTCGACGGTTGTATGGACATATACATATTGCTCGTACTGAAAATATATATGTTATGTTTATGTAAACAAATTATTTATGACATATACGATATTGTATGCATACAAATGCGTATATTTGATGTTTTGTTACAAATATAACATATTTTATTTGATAAATCTTCTCTAGCTATTGTGCCGTATTCGTAACAGGGCTCGGCCCGTAACGAATAAATAATAATGATATTGCGACGTATAAAATTATGACTTATACCGGGCACCGAATGAAATATTTTACATTTAAGTATAAAATTATGTAAAGTCACGTTGATCGCAGAAGATCTACATTTTTGATAAACGGTTCAGCGTAAGGAGTGACCCCCTTGAATTGAATGCGGGCCCCAAAGCAGTCTTCACTGGGATCCGACAAAGATGCTTAGCGGGAGACCAACAAAATACGGTACTGATTCTGTAAAACAAATTTAAACATCGAAAAGCTCGGAGGGTTCAAATGGGTTGGCGATTTCCTTTTCCTTCAGTATGTGTTTCAGATAGTCCTATGGTCTCCGAAAGAAAGCTTTTTATGAGATGAATTTACCAGTGAAACTAATGTGATACAGCCTTCAATGCGTAAAGCCATAATTCACAACCCATAATCACTATAAAATATTATAACAGATTTATTATAGTTTAATCTTTTTGTCACCAGTGTTCTTGATGCTGTTATTCCAGCAATACATTCTCATATCGTTGTACTTAGACACAGACTTCGATTACTTTAGCATGGAATCAACAGCTACGTAGTTACCGTTTTCTTGAAAAAAATCTAAACAATGAATCATTGCGCAGCAAATGTATTACTACTCTGAAATAACTCAGGCGAGAGATCATGAGTAGTCTCGCAAGTTTTAAAATAAATCTCACTCACGCGAATAAATTGCCAGCGATTTCACACCTTGGTAATTTCATAGATCCGCGGCTGACAAGGATAACTCGCGTGTTTACCTCGTTGATTATTAAGATTGAAATTTAACTCACGAAGGTAAATATATATTCAGTTGAACGATTAGGAAGTACGATAAATAATATCGGAAGCATTTCTAATTGCGTTTCTGCTCATAATTTTGATATCGCAAGTGTACAGGCCTTGAATTGTAGGATTTACAAGAAGCGTTTTTAAATTGTTTGACATAACAGTCTTCCTATGCCTAAATTTTGATGAAGATAATGTTTGAGATTGCTGCCCGAATTCGAAGAGCACACTTTCACCCGCTTTCCGAATGAAATCACGCGCGGAAATTATCCATCGCTACTTATTGTTGACGTAAATAAAGTTTTAGCTTCTCCTAACGACGCGCAAACGATGTAAATAACAGCGTGGAAATTCTATCGTTCGCCTTTCAAAATTCCTGAAAGAAGCGGTACCCGTAATATTCTCGCAACTGTTTGACAGCCCTCAGGCCTCCACCGGATGCGGAATCGCCGGGAAGTATGTACTCACCTCGTTTCTGCCCATCGTGTCCCGAAAAGTGTTCTGTCCTAAGCGAATGGGGCCCTGCGACTATATACTCTGCCTTCGAAAGCCTCCGCGACCCTTGACGGACTGTTCGTAAACCAAGAGACCACCTTACTGCGAGCTTCCTCTCGGAGCAACTCACCAACACGTCACGCGAGCCGTGGTGTGGGAGAGCAGGGACTGACGCTGGGATTAGTAGGTCAACGGAGAAAGTACGCAATGAACGGGAAAGTGAAAGGGTTTTCGTGATCAGGTTAGGAGTCGTCCGATGCTTCCGAATCGTCTCCGGCCAAATCGCGCCGCATTATCCGCGTTATTTCGGGTTTGTTTTGTTTTAGCTAACGTAGTGCAGCGTCTATCGAACCTTCCAGATCTTACTATTTTAGTGTAAGAAGGGACAAGAAAGACATTCACGAAGCTTCGTAAATAATACAATTTAAAATCACAGGAGGGTATAATGATGATTGTGATTATAGTAGATAATCATTATCATCATTATATCCTTTGTTAATAATAATAATAACGACAACAACAACAATAATAACAGTAACAATAGTAATATTATTTATAATAATGGATTTTATTTATTTTACATTCATTATTACAGTCATCGATATGTAGTCATAAACAAAAAACAAAAATTAATTTGTAAAAACTTATATACGAGTAGTAACAAAATTTGTTAGTATCGCTAATTTTCTTCAGTTATAGTTCGTATTTTGTACGGTAGAGATATTTTTGTTACAATCCAAGATGAATAGAAAATATTGCCTATATTATACTCGCGTTTCATCAGAATGAGCCAACTCTTGAATATTCGTGAAGGTAAATTCAGTGTGTCTCCTAGCGATTAACATCTTCAGTACGTTTTGGCAGCGCTTTATTTTCTCTTGTGAAATTCCCGAATTGCCATTCATAAGAGAAACTGTCCAACCGAGCTACATCCCAAGCGGCATGTCCGCGAGAAATCACGATCCGCCACCGCTCCGTGCAATCTTCGCGCTTCCCCGTGAAAGAGGACGGATTCAGACGAGTCAGAAGGCTAAATTTTTCAGTCACCTCGAATATTTTCCCTCGAATATCATCAATTGCGCGTTTCGTGAGCCAGTTCACCATCCTGCTTGGGGCAACTGCGCTTCAGACGGGCCCCGCTCCAAATACTCGGGCGTGTTTGTCACGGACAGGTTCGCCAGAAGGAGAGAGTTCATTGTCTCCTATGGGACTCGAAACCGAGACCCAGGAAGTGAAATGAATCGTCCTTTGCTGTGGGACGTTGCGTCAATTTCCAATAAAGGCTTAGAAACAGAATCGATGCGGTCTAAAAAGTTAAGATACAATGCTGAAAGCTATCGTAACTGTTTAATTACCGAGATGGTATATAGACCCTTAAATTGTCGAAGTAAATTGATGAGCTGTTATTGTTAGTGAGGTTGTCGTTATTGAAACAAAGAATCGAATAATCAAGAGGAAACCATTTCTGTGTGAAATTCGACGGTTGTATGGACATATACATATTGCTCGTACTGAAAATATATATGTTATGTTTATGTAAACAAATTATTTATGACATATACGATATTGTATGCATACAAATGCGTATATTTGATGTTTTGTNTCTGCTAGCGCAATTAAAATGTATGCTTATTCAGTCGAAAGCTTATTTTTATTTAGTTGGCTTCAAGCTCATCTCATTCAAATTTTAAGTGGCATATTTCCTATATAATTTCTTTTTCTATTCTATACTATCTCCTTTCCTATTCTATTAAATCATCCGCTCTATACTCATACGTATACACGCGTTTTTTATCTCAATGTTTTAATTTCAATTCTTTCATTATAGGAAGGCTTTCATTTTAAGATAACATTTGGTTACCGATTTTCTTCTCTAATTATTTCTCAGAAAAAGCTATCCACTGTTTATTTCCTGGTGCGCGAGCGCGGTGTGATTTTATATCAAAACGGAAAAACCCAAATTTCTCCACTTTGTTGATCCCGGATTCTGGGCTACTACTGAAATTGACGACTGTTCAAAATCTATGTTTCCAGATTCTCTGCCTTGTTTTTTTATCATTTTTACTTTCTCTGATTTAGAGAAAGTGATTCATTTGTGAGCTGACCTCGAAATTTAGGCGTGAAGTCTTTGTTTGGGCCTGCCTCACGTAGATTTCTGTGCGTTCTCATCTCATTCCACTTGTATCAAATTAATGGTTGTTTTTATACTTTACTGGGTTACAGCCGAGTTGTAGATTGTTTTGCTGTGTGATTGGCGCCTGTTGATACCTACATTTAAATGCACCGAAAAAGTTCATAGTTATAGTTTTCATAGTAAATATCGAACGTAAATTTAGTGGAAGTTTCTAAAAATTAAAACAAGAATGGAATTTGTAATAGAAAATTTGAAAATAAATCGAAATTTACGCATTTAATGCTGATGAAATTTTTATACGCGACGTCCCGTTCCGTTAAAATGCGATTCGAGCGGTTTCAAAAAAGAAAATATATTCTCGTGTTAATACCAAAGATTAATTAACTGTAATTGAACTGTATGAAATTTAATTTTTCTACGCGTCAAGAAAGATCTTCTTCTGGTTTTCAATCCCTCAGGATTGGTTGGCGACAGTCTTCCACTTTTCTCTGTCCTCCGCCATCCTCTTCAATTCCAAATAGTTTTTACATTCCATGTCCTCCATTATCTGCTTCATATACTCTAATCTTGGTCTTCCTCTATAATTCTTGCCTTCCACCATTCCTTCAATTATGGTCTTCACCAATCCCTCATGCCGCAGTAGATCACGAAAGATAAAAACGTTTTTATATTCAATTGAATACTGATCGGTTAAATTCTCATGCAGATGTAGAGGAAACATAAACATTCGTTGCCATTCAAAACTGGAAAATCATTATGTATATTATTGTTATGTACGGAAATACATTTTGAGCATAAGAATTTCGTGTGAGTAGATTAAAGTGCTTTCAAAAATGTACCTCAACCACCGTTTGTGAAACAATATTTTGGGTATGTTACTGATAACTTAATTGACTGAAATTCGTAATAATGATTGTAGAAGTATCAGCTGTAAAATCCACTGTTGACTGTAAAATTAACTGTTGAAATAATAATGAGTTAAATAAGATAAGAGAATAAGTTAAAAGCTAAAATTGTTGCCTAATATGTAGGTTTTCTCATAGCGATATTTTCGTTTAAATCAATCCTAAGCATCTTCTATCAATTAGCGCAGAAACTCTCATCTCAATTTTATAAAATGCACGCACTACACGAATATTTCTATAATGCGTGGGTATTTTGAGGATCACACCCTATTGCTAATTTGTAAGGGACAAAGTCCATTAGCCAATATAAGAAAATTAGGTAAGGATAAGTTAGAAAGAGAAAATGATGACAGCGTGTGCTACTGTTAAGCTATGAAAGGGAAAGGGGCATGTGAGCATTGTGAGATATATTTGATCCACGATCACGACTGCGGTTGAATCCTTTTGGTAGTATTGGTTGCATTATATCGGACGAGCATTTGTGTCCGTACTCTACAAGTTACTGGGTTTATCCCAACGGAGAAAGTTTCAAGCGGAACTTGTATGAGGTTATTCCGTCTTTCTCTTAGGATATGATAAAGTGTTTTCAGGGAATCCCCAACTGGGATTTCAGTGACTGCTTTCTCCGCGACTTGAAGCAAATCCTTGAAAGATAATCTCTAATTCTAATTGGAATTTCAATTTTACTGCCTTACTCATTGTCCCGCCAGCCGTTTTAATATCCACTTCTGAAGCTTTTCACTTTCTTTTGTGATTTTTTTACTTCTTGCGACTGGAAACAAGAGTTCGGATTACTTTGTAGACTTAAGTCGCATTCTTGAAACAATCTCACTCAAATTAATAACAATGTCAGCTTGTTGATAACTATCGTAAACATTCAACAAATCAATTAAAATGGCTTCTTGTATCACCGAATCGGTTGTATCGATATATTCGGAGCATCAGAAAATTCTCAATCCAACTTAATTTAATCTAAGATTACCCCGACTGAGATTAGATATTGCGCGTACTTAGGAAAAATGTCGTAGCAACTTATGGGCAATATTTGCATTCCTATGGACTTTGATGTAACCATGTGACATCTCACTTCCAAATTTTTATGATCACCACATCAAATAATCCATGGGTTGCGGGTTAAGAAAATATTCTATTTAAATCCAAAGAACGGACAAATGCATTTTCTTCAAGTATTGATTTCATGTAAATATGTTTGATATTTTTAAATTTCTATAATTCTATCTAATCCAGAAAATGCGTCAAATATTCGTTATTCTTTAATTAAAAAATGAAAATCTTCGTTTTTTATTTCACGATTAAATTTTTTTCAATATTATTCGGTAGTACTATTCGGTCAAACACAAATTTTGATTCCCTTGGAAAAAGAAATATTATCAGAACATGTAATTGTGCATTTCCCACGTAAATAATTACCATAATTGACAATTATAGTTGGAGAAATCATTAATAGGTAATAAACCCAAGTATGCCATAGCCGGATATGCTGGTGGAAAATATCTATCGTAGAAGTTGAAAGCGATCTACACCAGTAATTCCCTCATAATTAAGCCATAGCGTATTTGTTACCATGTTGAGATTAAGTTTTAATCGATGAAAATTCACAAAGATAAATGAGAAATAGAATCAACAGTGAAAGTCTATTTAGGATCTCATCAGATGTTGGTGAGATCTTTCTTACGAATGAATGAATGAGGTGACTTTAAGAGGAGCATCAAGCTCTTTCTTTCCCGTTGAGAAGCAGTTTCCGGTCTCTTAACTCCGGCTATGGTGTTCAGATCTTCAGATCACTATCAAGACGATTTCGAAGAGAAATTTCACTAGCGGAAGAATTTCGATTTCGCAGAGGCTGTGAAAGGCGGGAAAATTTGTCGCGGTAAAATAGTTCAAAGAAATTGTATTAAAAATTAAAGGTAATATATTTTGTTGTCCATAGCAACCTTCTTGTAAATAACAAAATGAGTGGTTCAGTTTCCCTTGATAATCGACTTTCTCAAACTATTTCGGAGATAAAAATTCTTGCGATTCTTTTTCACAATAGCTTTAATGATTTGAAGATAAATCATGTATGTAATCTTTTAGTTACTAATATCAGTCGGTTTGCTCAGGAATTTCAAACCCTCCTTTTTTGCAATTGTTTTCCCGCGGTGGTTTTTCCTAAGCTTCACTTGTTTTTTTTATCCACAAATTAATTTTATATTCTTATTAATTTAATTACCTTTTAATATTGTTTATCAATTAGATCGTATGTTAGTTATATTGACGATGGGTTAAATGGAAGAGGAGACTTTATAGTAAATAAAGACTTTATTTATTTATTTATGTGTGGTCTGTTTCTAAAACTCATTCCAGCGTTGCTGAGAAAGTTGTTTACTTTATAAACAGAAGCAGTGTGTTTTTATCTTCGTCATTGTTTTTCTTAAGTGCCTTTTCCAATTATTACGGAATTAACTCGCTACTTTTGCGGGTTTATGAGAGATAAACAGCTAACACATTTTTTTACCATTGTATTACGTTTTAATTCTCCTAATTATTCGCCTGGAAAGTGTGGTTTAATAAAATAACTTAGCGAAAATTCGACTTAGCGTAATCAGTTTAATGTAGTAGTCTCCAGGATATATGGTTGTTGAAACCGATCGTGTTAAGTAAATTTAGTTCAATTTTTATATAGATATTTAAATTTATTATGGAGTTTCAAGAAGTTACGGATTGAGCTTTAGCCTGAAAAGTAGATATGAAATTAGATCCGTTTCTGCTTAAAGAATTGCCACTGTTTACGTACTGCAGGCGAATAACTCGATCGCAATTGACCCCTTTATGGCATTCCATCTGAGGAAAGCTAAGGGAATGGAATTTACGTCTGTATGACCAGCGATACTAGAGAGTAAGTAATGTTAAAGTTCATTCGGGTTTACTTGGACGTCAGAAAATGGTTACTCGATGTGAAACTATTGGTATTAAATCACGATCCGCATCGTTCTAAAAAGAAAGTTTAAGGACGGAATATTCTCATAAATTATAGCGAAAGGCAATAGTACGAAAAGTAGGTTTCCCCACCCTGAGGCTAAGCGATTTTATAAAGTTACCAAATTAAAAGTAAAACTGTAGCAGTGTATTGTATAGCAGTATATAATTTGTGTATTTTGGGTCCCTTTTCTTGCTGTACAGGAGAGTTGTGTTGGTGATACTGATTACGCAGCAATGGATCTCAGTCGATACGGATCAAAAAAAAATCCATCAATTATTCCTATTAGAGGGTTAAAAACACTCCGTA
Organism: Ladona fulva; assembly: GCA_000376725.2. Taxonomy (NCBI): domain Eukaryota; kingdom Metazoa; phylum Arthropoda; class Insecta; order Odonata; family Libellulidae; genus Ladona; species Ladona fulva. The sequence goes on along the minus strand of KZ308695.1, from coordinate 81,377 downwards.
AGCCGTCTTTCGGCAGCTTCCTTTGGGAAGCCCAGGGGCTTGGGCCTCCCTGAAATCGGTAATCCGGAGCTTCCCGTTTGCCGAAAGACGGCTTACGGAGTGTTTTTAAACCTCTAATTCATATATAGCCGTGTTCCAACCTTCTCTTTTTCTTACAATTATTCCTATGTCTCGCAACTTTTGCTCAAGTGCAACGGCTCGATTCAGTTGAAAACGACGCAATGCAGTGTAACTTTGAGGAACGGAGTGCACGGTTGAATAAGTTTCGACTTAGTGTTTTTTACAAAAACTCAATATTTTCCACAAGAATTTCATATTGAAGACAAATATGCTCCTTGAGGAAACCTGTCGCAATAAATAACTCTTTGGGTAATAATAATAGAATTGAAACATTTGAACATTTTTTAAATTTCCACACGGTTACATTATGAAACGTTTTTTATTTTAAAACTGAAGAGAGTACCTACACAATTTTACAAAACCGTATACTCTTTCCAGTTTCATGGCTTTTCACTTACTTAAGTTACTTATCATACCGATTTCAATGGTAACGGAGAACAATTTCAACCATTCGATCAACTAATTCTATCGGACACAACTAGCATTATCGTGTGGTTTTTAGGTTTCCCTTGATGCATCACTTTTTAAAACTGAATTTATTGTATAAATCATATTAATCATTTATCTGCCTCGAAAGCGGAGTGGTTAGCATCCGCTCCGACTTCAAGCTCCTAGGTTCGAGTCCCGGATAATCGGAAATTTCTGGTTAGGGAATTGTCATGTGTGGTCGTCCGTTGTAATGGTTTACACCCCTACTGTATTTGTCCAGTAAATGGACGTTTTTGAGGGTACCGGAAAGTAAATAAAAATATAAATAGGAATAAATAAATATGCTTAATATTTGAAGCGAGTTAAATGTAACTCGGGACTCACTTATATACAAAACGAACTACTTTGCATGAATATATGAATGTTATGAAAGGAAAGTAAATTTATTTTGAAGGAGATGACCGTCGAAAGCTGCTTTATTTTCTGGATTAGTACCTCTGCACTTCATTTATTGCGTTCTTCTTGTTTTCAGTCAATTCTTGATGCGATAACTTCTTATTGGACGCCCGCATAGAACATACCGAAGATGTTCGTCGGACCTTAAAGGTGCGCCGGAGATTGTCCTAACTCACCAGTACTCATTGAATTCAAGAGGAATCGCCGATGGAGTATTTAATCCCGAGGTCAGTAATAACTCCTCGCAGATGGCGCTCCCGTCGTGGGATGGGATCATCGTATAAAGTCAACTTAGGTAAGAGGAGAATTGGTAGACTAACAGTCTGTACACAAGAAGGTCACTCTTTGATTTTATCTCGTTTCTAAATTCTTTACCTTCTTTAATTGACATGATAAAGTAATATGTTCTTAATAAAATCCCGAATTTATAAAAAAATAACACGATTTCTCCTCTAACATTCAATAGAATTCAATTTTTGGTATATTTTGCTGTTTAGATTTGGTGTTGAAACATTGCGGAAGGTCCTATCTTATCCCCTGCTTTTAAATTAGCTTGGCGATTTCCATTAATTTCTTGTTTATTTATTAGCTGCCTTGGAAACCATTAGGCGTATACAACCTCTCTTTGTCCCGGTTCAAGCTATGAGTTATAAAAGTAGAAGAATGATTTTCGTATTAAAAAATTCGGAAAATAAATTAGGATGTTATTCTAAAAAGCTGTAAATTTCGACTAATGCTATATTTTATAATACCATACTGATATAGTATTTTCTTCAGTAACGTTCCCTACATCTTCTACTGTTTGAAAGTAATGTTTGACAGAGTCATCCTCAATTCGATTCGATGAGAATAATTCCAGAGACGATCAAAAACCGGGTTTGAAAAGGTGATAAAAAGGAATATTAATCAGCGATAGAATAATATCAGTATTTCTCTCTTACTTTCAACGTGTCTTATTAAAAACAAGGCGCGTTAGTTTTTTCTCAGAAGGTAATGATACCACAGGTATTTACCAAAATTAGTTAATTTCCTTTACTATGTGAGTGCGAAATATCTAAAGCCATGCTGGCAAGACCAGAAGACAGTATGTACAATGGATAGAGATAATTGTGATAAATTAACCCGGGTTATTAGGGGCATCTTCTTGTGCCCTTCATCTAACAACATTTCGGTTGACTTTCAACTCATTAAATGATTTCTTCGCGTCATTTTCATCTCAGTTGTAACATAGGAAAATTAATCCTTCTGATACATTATAAGTATTACACATCCTGAGGATCCCGAGGACATGATTTCGTAAGTACGGTTTATGATCAAAATACAATCCACTTTTGAATATGCGCGAATTGGGCAGTTCAGATCTTAAAAAAATGCTTTGACTTTCCTCGAGAACGATCATTAATGCTTGCTCATCACTATCGCTTCTTACCGTGTACTGACCGGTATATATACAGAGGCTGAATCTCCTTCCACCGTACTCGCTTCGGCGGTACATATACTAAAATTGGAACGATACAGAGAAGATTAGCATGGCCCCTGCGCAAGGATGACACGCAAAATCGTGAAGCGTTCCACATTTTTTGTACTCGCTTCGGCGGTACATATACTAAAATTGGAACGATACAGAGAAGATTAGCATGGCCCCTGCGCAAGGATGACACGCAAAATCGTGAAGCGTTCCACATTTTTTGTACTCGCTTCGGCGGTACATATACTAAAATTGGAACGATACAGAGAAGATTAGCATGGCCCCTGCGCAAGGATGACACGCAAAATCGTGAAGCGTTCCACATTTTTTGTACTCGCTTCGGCGGTACATATACTAAAATTGGAACGATACAGAGAAGATTAGCATGGCCCCTGCGCAAGGATGACACGCAAAATCGTGAAGCGTTCCACATTTTTTGTACTCGCTTCGGCGGTACATATACTAAAATTGGAACGATACAGAGAAGATTAGCATGGCCCCTGCGCAAGGATGACACGCAAAATCGTGAAGCGTTCCACATTTTTTGTACTCGCTTCGGCGGTACATATACTAAAATTGGAACGATACAGAGAAGATTAGCATGGCCCCTGCGCAAGGATGACACGCAAAATCGTGAAGCGTTCCACATTTTTTGTACTCGCTTCGGCGGTACATATACTAAAATTGGAACGATACAGAGAAGATTAGCATGGCCCCTGCGCAAGGATGACACGCAAAATCGTGAAGCGTTCCACATTTTTTGTACTCGCTTCGGCGGTACATATACTAAAATTGGAACGATACAGAGAAGATTAGCATGGCCCCTGCGCAAGGATGACACGCAAAATCGTGAAGCGTTCCACATTTTTTGTACTCGCTTCGGCGGTACATATACTAAAATTGGAACGATACAGAGAAGATTAGCATGGCCCCTGCGCAAGGATGACACGCAAAATCGTGAAGCGTTCCACATTTTTTGTACTCGCTTCGGCGGTACATATACTAAAATTGGAACGATACAGAGAAGATTAGCATGGCCCCTGCGCAAGGATGACACGCAAAATCGTGAAGCGTTCCACATTTTTTGTACTCGCTTCGGCGGTACATATACTAAAATTGGAACGATACAGAGAAGATTAGCATGGCCCCTGCGCAAGGATGACACGCAAAATCGTGAAGCGTTCCACATTTTTTGTACTCGCTTCGGCGGTACATATACTAAAATTGGAACGATACAGAGAAGATTAGCATGGCCCCTGCGCAAGGATGACACGCAAAATCGTGAAGCGTTCCACATTTTTTGTACTCGCTTCGGCGGTACATATACTAAAATTGGAACGATACAGAGAAGATTAGCATGGCCCCTGCGCAAGGATGACACGCAAAATCGTGAAGCGTTCCACATTTTTTGTACTCGCTTCGGCGGTACATATACTAAAATTGGAACGATACAGAGAAGATTAGCATGGCCCCTGCGCAAGGATGACACGCAAAATCGTGAAGCGTTCCACATTTTTTGTACTCGCTTCGGCGGTACATATACTAAAATTGGAACGATACAGAGAAGATTAGCATGGCCCCTGCGCAAGGATGACACGCAAAATCGTGAAGCGTTCCACATTTTTTGTACTCGCTTCGGCGGTACATATACTAAAATTGGAACGATACAGAGAAGATTAGCATGGCCCCTGCGCAAGGATGACACGCAAAATCGTGAAGCGTTCCACATTTTTTGTACTCGCTTCGGCGGTACATATACTAAAATTGGAACGATACAGAGAAGATTAGCATGGCCCCTGCGCAAGGATGACACGCAAAATCGTGAAGCGTTCCACTTTTTTGTACTCGCTTCGGCGGTACATATACTAAAATTGGAACGATACAGAGAAGATTAGCATGGCCCCTGCGCAAGGATGACACGCAAAATCGTGAAGCGTTCCACATTTTTTGTACTCGCTTCGGCGGTACATATACTAAAATTGGAACGATACAGAGAAGATTAGCATGGCCCCTGCGCAAGGATGACACGCAAAATCGTGAAGCGTTCCACATTTTTTGTTACTTTTATACAATTTCTTATAAATATATAAGTGGACGAAGATTTTTCTTCCCATAATCTTTCCATCGTCACTGGTTTTTTTGTTTATTGTATCTAAAATTTACCGATTGTTTCTTCAGTAAAGTTCCTTATATGTTCTACCGTTTGAAAGTAAGGTTTGACAGGGGTATCCTCAATTTAATCCTCGCTATTGGGACAGTGCGTTAAGATTCAAAGGAAAAATGCGAGCTACGATAAAAAACCGGGTAAGAGACGGTGATAGAAAGGAATATTAATCAGCGATAGAATAATATCAGTAGCATTTTCTCTCTTACTTTCAGAATGTCTTATTAAAAACAACGCGCAGTAGTTCTTCTCAGAAGGCAATGATACCAAGAGTATGTACACCCAGTTCCACATAAATCTTACCACCTTGGACGCAGGGGCAGTGAGCTTCAGGCGAGCGAGCCTTGAGAAGAGAGAGAGAGATAGAGAGGAAAACATGGAGTATATACTCCGAGTCCTAACTCCGCTTGCAGTGTTTACGTGGATTTTTTTATGTTATTAATGTTACAATCATTTATTAGTATCCATGGTTTGTTGGCATTAACGTAGCAGAATAGTATTATACCAACACCGATGTCGGAATGCACGAATTCAGTTGTTTAAAATTGGTTGCTACGATTTCGTATTATATCTAGCTTTCCTTCTCACAAAGAGAGGAACGTCGCTCATGAGATCCCGTTATTTCCTAAGGATCGAGGCAAGTGGCCTTCCCTTGAAAAATTTTAGTTTAGGTGACGGCTAGAACAGCATTTTAGGGATATATCCACAAAGCCTGCCTCTGAACCGGCTTCTACTCAAGTCTGGAAAGGGAGAATGGAAATTACCGCGCTCTTTGAGTCATTGTCGAACTAAAAATGTGTAGACCTCAGATTAGACACGTTCCCTTACAAAGATCCGATGTTACAATGGAACATGTCATACATCAATCAAAAGAGCAATTATTTTATTTTAAAATTATATAAAGAAGGAATCCATACATATGTCCTGCTTTATCAGAGTTTGTGTGAATCCAATCAACACACTTGATAGAGTAATGTAAGTTCATGACTCAGCCATGTCCATACCATTGTACAACAACGGCCATGTATCACAGGAATGACAATTTTTAAGTAAATGTGTGGTATGAAATCCTGAAGCATGCTGTACGCTTTTTAAGAAATGATTTTGATTCATATGATAAACATCAGAATTAGAAATCAATCGCACTTTACAAATTCTACTATCTACGCACTTCTAAATAATTTAGAAAAAATTATGATCGATTTTCCTGAATGTATTAGGACAAATACGAATTGTTACCTTTCACATTAACTTTGAATTTAAAATAAACTTCCCTCTCTTTGGTGTCAATGAAATAAAAATTTAAATGTTCTGAAATTTACAGTAAACAATAGAGCGAATGAGGTATTGTCACATTTATCATCGAATTCTGATGACAGTGGCTATGTAAACGAAATTTTCATTTAATTTTGAATGCATATAAAACCGTCTATATTGTTTATATTAGAGGCTCGCATAAGAGGCTCATGTGGAAATTTTGTCCCACTCAGTGGATGGCTGGCCCTGCGAACAACTTACATTTTTAGAGAGAATTTTACTAGTTGAGAAAAATGGGGAGGTGGTTCGATATACACAGTCTCTCTGTATATTAATTACCAGGTGTTGTCTCTGTGACATTGAAAAAAATTCTTCATATTTAAAACGCATTGGTCGTGAGCAACTCTTCAACTTTCCACATTCCATAGGAACCTACAGTAATAGTTCAATTACATCAACCATGACAAATCTGAAAAGCGAGTTACAGACGGAGTGATTGGAAGGAGTGAATGAAGCAAGGACTTAAAACCGGGGACTGGCTTGAAAGAGAAAGATAGGAATCGGGAAGCGGCGACAGCTCTAAAACACTACAATACATACACTCATGATTTTGCAACCGAAAGTATATGAGGTTTTTTTAATTCCAGATCTTTCCCTGAGATAGTGACAATTACTCACCAAAATTAGATAAATCCCTTCATTATATGAGCGCAACACATCCTAAGTCAAGATGGCAAGCCCAGAAGATACATTGTACAATAGATAGAAATCACCGTGATAAATAACCCGGGTTATTATGGATGTCTACATCAGTCTATATGTGCCCTTTATCTAACAACCCTTCGGTTGACTTTCCGCTTATTAAATGATTTCTTCGCGTAATTTTCATCTCAATTATACATAGGATAATTAATCCTTCTGATACATTATGACTATACTATCATACAATCTCATGATAAACTATCCCAGGGTATTAGGAATTCCTATATGAGGACTTTTCTACTAAACCTTCGGCTACCTTCCTTCACACTAAATAACATTTATGAGGTTGTGAAATGCCAACATAGATGTAGTCCTCGGTAGTATAGTGGTCAGTATCCCCGCCTGTCACGCGGGAGACCGGGGTTCGATTCCCCGCCGGGGAGAATTTTTTGTTCCTCCAATACAGGTTCGACGAGAGAGGAGACTTGTCTAAGTGTTCCGCAAAGTTACGCCTATGGCTATTTATTCACCTCATGCACGAATATTAATTTTCATCCCTTACGGGGAATTAATATTAAATTTTGATTGAATAATCAAAATATCTACGAGTTCCGCTGAATATTCTTTTTGTAACATATTTTATACAGATACATTTCAGACCTATAATTACGTGTTCCTGCGCCACTAGCGGAAATAGGTCCCACTCAAAATATTGATAAGAGGCAAATGCACGATATAGTACATGCAAGACCTGAAAGTTTGATTTTTCCGCTCTTAATTACACAAATATAAAGCGTCTTTTTAAGAAAATAAATAACTTCATATAACTACTTTTACTACTAAAACCGTATTTTTCTTAGGTCGTCGTTTCTATTATGATTGCATATTTTCAGGGCCGGCCAAGAGCAGGGTTCCGTAGATGCTTAGGATCCGGGCCCTCAGTTTGACTGGGCCCTAATTTTAGAAAGAAAGTTTATTTTTATTGCTGTACACTTGTGATTTTTTTAGAGGGTAAAAACTATGTAGAAATTTTTTTTTGCCAAATATCCCGCTTCATTAATTAACAATTACTCTTCCCATGAGCAATAGAAGCGAGGAAAGGGGCCCCATGGAAATTTGCATCCGGGCCCCCTATTGTAGATGGCCGAATCGGCATATTTTATGTTTATATATTAAAGGCCTGATAAAGACATAAAAAAAGATAAGACACTAATTTTTCTAAGATCGCATCGCATCGACTCATCATTGAAAATTGTTGATTAGGATGTTTTAGAATTTTAAATTAACCCGGAAACTCTTCTGACTAGGAAAGTGAATCGCTTGGTATTTCTGATTCATAAAGATATTATCAGTTCTCTGCTATAATTAAAAAAATACTATCAAATGATCGACTATATTTGAATCATTATTATTTTCATGCTTCCTCTAACGAGGAAGAAACTCATCCCATGAAGATTATTTCGTCACCTTTGGTATATTTTACCATTGCAAATCCATTAAGTTTCCCAATAAGGAGCTTCTTATCTTCATATCATAGTTCTCCAGTCTTCATCCGGTCATCTGTGCAGTGACGCAATCAGACAGTACCCGCAACAGTTAAGCTAAGATTTAAAAAATGTCCTAGTTATTCGTACTTGGTAATCTGTTGTATGGGTTAAACTTTCATTTGTGTTAACAACCTACATTTTTGATAATTGTATTTAAAATGCGAATGGTATGTTTCCTGTCTTTTTGAGCTGTAAATTGCAGCGAAATATATTGTGAAAAAGTCATACGTCATGAACCGCTGTTGGTTGTAGCTTAATTCAAAACAAAGTTGGATGTACGGATTATCGTTGGAAATCATCCTACGTAGATTTCCGTTAATAATCACAGTGAAAGACGATTTTTATCAAAAATATGGAAGTATTAGAAACTGTAGGAAACTTTTTAAACTGGAGAGAATAGCTTTTAATTGATATTACCTTGAGTATCGCTATAGTTGTAAATGTTGCATGTTCAACGAAGTTGAAATAAATAATTGGTCGCTATGAAACAATATTTCATAAAAATTATGTCCACAGTCTGACCGGATTATATATATGTAGGATTTTAATTTAAGAAACATAAAAGAGGATTCTAGTTAATTCAGTAAGAAACATGTGTCGGCGAAGCTAATTTTTGTACATAAATGCAGGCATTGTTTTTTAATTCAGAAACGAACTTCTGCGAACGTAATAACTTATTATTAGTAGTAATATTTTAAAAAGTTTTTTGACATCTGTGCTCACACCAGTAGTCGAACTCGGTACCACTATTTACACAAAGTTAAAACCAAGGGTGAGGGCGCTACCCACTGCGGCGAGCATATGGCTTTCGTTCCAAAAGTTACATATTGATAAATAATTTCAACATAGCAACGTCTTAGGTCTATCAATGACGTAATATCGTCAGCATCTCACGCTGCGGTTTGGCACCACCTTGGGTTGCAAGTCCTTTCTTTTATCAAACATGGCACACTTTCAACATTTCGAAGGTTCGCCACCCCTGCTATGAAACTTCAATTTTCATATTCACTTTCCATTCATTCACAGAGTCGTTCAACCCGAGAATGCTTGCGGAGTATTTGTGTACAATGACGCAGAGTTGAAACGTAAAATAGAAACCGCAAATCCGGGTACCTGAATAGACACGCCCCTCTTTCACCTTCAGCAAAATAGCCGAGGTATCTCGCAGTTACGAGACTAAGTCAAGAGAAAGCTCGGAAATATTTCGTCTTTCAAAAGTCAACTGAGATGTTCTCGAAAATGTTCGTGAAAATGACGCGTGACTGTCCAACCTCGATGAATCATCGATGGGGTTTCTGGATAATTAAGGAGAATACGTCAACAATCGCGGTAAAGTCTGACCGTTTCCATAATAGATTTCGTGGAATCTTTCCGCGGTAACCATAGCGACATGGCCCAGTTTAGAGGTTGCTCACGTGATTCAAAAGCGAGAGAGGAGAAAAAGTCCCCAACGAATATTAGATTGACATTACAGTAGTTCCTCAGCTTACTTAAGCATTATTCGCTCCTGTTCGAAGTTCTTAACTAGAAAAGTTTCTCTCAAAACCCAGTTTTTCATTTTATCTTTTCGGGTTTTTCGATTCGAATCTCGAAATTAAATTGGTATCTAGAATTCATGATAGAGTAAGGAAAAATCTCTCAGGTCGAAAATGATAGTATTCTTTTAGGGAGTTTTCCGTATTTTATCAATAATTAGCCAATATTTAATTAGGATGGAAATGCGTTCACATACGTATACATAAATACACCACACTATTGAGCTCAATTTCCTTTACACGAATTGGAAAATTTAGTTATAAATAATTTAAGTATTACCGAAACTTAAAATTAAAAACTACATATTGCTCACGTCTTCTTAATTTTTTCTATCGCATGTGGGATAAATAAATGTACTTGAAATTTGAAATAGGCGCGGTTACTTTCAATTTGAGCTATGGCGGCCAACAGCCTTTGCAGTGGATGCACGAAGCTCTGATCATATTTATTTATCTGACGTCAGACCCCATACTTTTACATCGCTGGCATAAGCGGGCCAGAAATGATATGGATGGAAATTTTTCAGTTAACGTTGTACCCAAGAATGAATCTTAGAAAGGATTAATAAGTGTGAAAATAGCGACATAACTGGGACTCGAACCCAGGGCTCCCACTTTCCGGGCAAGTATTTTAACCGCTGAACTACCATGTCGCATCATGGTAGTTCAGTGGACACGGCATGGTATTTCAGTGGTTAGAATACCTGCCCGCAAAGTGGGAACCCTGGGTTCGAGTCCCAGTCACGTCGCTATTTTTCACACTTGTTTATCCTTTGGGATCAGCCGCAGGACTTTTTCCTGCAAAGTATTCAAACCTTTCCTTAATCCATGCATCTTAGAGGTAACCTGAGTGTAGCCCCATAGGAGTTATCTGTTTTACTTAGCGGAATGCGAAATAGATTTTTTTCATTGGGCTCTAATTATAAATTTATTTGAAATAGTTTCAGTCAAGACATTGCTTCTTACCTCTACGGACACGGATGTAAAGTTATTAGCCCTCAGGCTGGTAATCAAAGATATTTTAAAAGCGCCTTTCATTCGCAAGGGAAATTAAGATTTTGTAAAAATAAACGTGTCTCAGATAAATAAGTAATTGTGCCATAAATTTAGTCGGGTACTATCTAAATAGTCCAATTGCAACGATTACTGGTCAATCTTAACTGCAGAAGAAAACTTTACCTTTGGTAAAGCAGGATTAACATCTTCGTACTCATAAATAGCCTGTAATAAAATTTGGAAATGGCTTGAATATTTACCAACTTCTCCCAGGTTGATATCGCGCGTCTGATTTCTGTGATCAGTTGTCATGGTCACTACATTTCGAGTGAAATCACGCGCTATAAAATGGATAGTCATCAACTAATTGATTCCTTATTGACTATTCCTATTTTTCTAATAGATTAATCTTCCCAATTCCTAATTGACATTACGAAGTACATCCTGCAAATAAGTAACGTGTAGCGCTCAATCACAGGGACGTTACCAGGATATTTCCATGGGGATTGTTCAAAAACTTCATTGCACGCAATCCAGGGAGCAGGAATACTTCCGCCCAAAATGTGATGAAAATATAAACTGATATATTTTAACATGTACACCCCGCGAATGTCCAGCGGTGTTTGTATGACATAATTGCGAGAGCCCACGGTTTCGTTTATTGTTTCGTTTTTTCGGCCATCTCACATGCTTTCGTTTATTGTTGGCTCTGTTCTCATGGGGAGGGGGGAGTTGAACCCCCAAAACCACCCCATTGCTACGCCTCTGCGCAATCGCAGTGTATTAATTTTGTTAGACGAAGTGTATGTCATCTTGTTTACTTTAAATTACATTCATTTAGGTAATTTATATTTGCAATGATTACCTGATTAATAGGTATTTATAATTACCTGATTAATGGTATCCTTTTACTTAGTAATGCCGGCGTTTAATGGGAAGAGAGACGAATCGCTTTGAAATACTACCTAATACAGTTTTCATCTAATCTCAGTACATCCGTGATCAGAAACCGCTCTCTATCTCATATGGCGTGGGTTAGTCATGCGTTCACGAGGCGAAAATTCTCGTTGAAATTAAAGAGTTGCAAGCAGCGGGTTCTTGATTCGAATGTATTATGGATGTCGGCTCTCTTTTTTTTTATCAACAAACCCGATTATCTGTAAGTGAAGATGAATCTAAGTAGTAGATGTACAAAATATTGACATTAAATCATGTGGACTCTATATTTGGTTAGGTCTGAGTGGGCCTTTCTCCCACCAAGTCTCTACGTCGTTTTAATATGTTGCTGAATTTGATGAAATAGAACAGTGGCAAATAAATCTTCGTAACTTTTGGTTGACGAAGAAACATCCGTCGTTGCAGGAAAACACCCGCAGAACATGGGGTAGAACTTTAGTTGTTCCCCTTCACAAAAAACATACGAACATTTTATTTTGAAATTTCTGTTTTTTTCATGAGGTTTACCACTCTTAAGTCCGGTATTATAACGTTTACTTAAAATGGACTAACTAATGTTCACTTTAGGGCTCAGTATCACAATAGTTTGTTTGTGATAAAGTGAAGATTATTGTCAATATCCATGCTAATCTATCACATTTTAGGAGATCAGCTGTAATATTCACTTTAACTTAAACAAACCATTAAATAGCTGGTCCTAAAATGAACATTAGTTAATGTCCAAGTATACATTTTAATACCAGACCTGAGACTTGTATTCGTAATATTTCCTGACGCGATTAAGAATCCGTGGGAGTTTATTTGGGCTGGAATTAGAACTATTGTATGCATAAATCATACTTTATATCCTTATGGGATCACTCTATCCCTTCCGTTACAATGCATTGCTAATGCTTTTACTTATATCTTACAATATTTACAATTTTTTCATTGATACAACACTAAACCTATTACGACTTGATATATGAATCGAAAAAGCAGAAATCTTTACCAGAACAATCCTTTTCGGGATTTTCAGTAGAAAAGACGTTAGAAAATCGCTTATAAATTTAGAGTTGATACTTTCTCCAATGGCGTAGCACGTCGTTCGTCTTCCAAAATGTCATAGTCAGTGTAAACATCCCTATAAAATTGGATTGATGGATGACTGTATTGGAAGTTTTAAGAATCTTATGTTTCATAATCCACATGCAATGATTAGAAAGAGACGTACATAAGTCTATATTCACTCAATCCAGAATTTTTAGGTGAAGTAAAGGGTATTGTCATTCCGGTGAACAGCGAGCGTGATCTTCGAGAGGTGAAGACCAAGCGTCACAAGGAAATAATTGCTAAAACAGATAGTTACTTCTGGTCGTTCTTTCCGAATAGCATCAGAGAATCTAATAGGGTATATAAGGGAAGGTGTTAATACACCCCCTGCCATACGCCACTGGCGGCTTGCAGGGTAAAAATCAAAAATCTAAATATGCGGAGTTACCTCGTGGAAGGCTATAGTAGTGGAAATAAAACTTCTCACAAACTTCCCCAGCAGATGTCTATATTGAATGTCTATATACAGTGCAGTCTGTATCCATTCCCTTCCTTTCGCGGGGTTATCTCACAGATGTGGATTATGAACAGATCTCGTGACTTTAATCGATTAAATATAAATAAAATTTTGTTGATGTTAGTCTTAAGAATGTTCAGCCACTATGAGGCGATTATGTTCATTAACAAGAAAATCACTTTGCAGTCACATCTGTCACATCTCAGATCTGGAAAATTTTTTAGCATTGTCATGTTTCATTGTTATCGTTTAAACCTCAATAATCGGAACAAAATGATAACTGCGCTATCTTCCGATCGAAATCTAGATTAAGTGAGTAAATACGCTCTCTAAAATCGCTATTGCGCATTAAAGCGACCCAATCCACACGTTTCTAGAGACGGTCGATACTTTTCCATTTGTTGGAGAAGTAAACGCGAATCTGATTGTACGAAGAGTCCTGATTGTTGATAAGCTCATTGTTTCAAAGAATGAAAATCTATTACGCGCAAATTAAAAGGAATGTTTGTAATACTTAAGTAATCCATTTATATTAAATGAGAAAGAAGTTGATGGATAGCGCATATCTTACCCTGGCCATTTTTTCGCTTGTAACGTTTTGAAGGAAGTAAAACGTTCATTGGGGCACGCCAACACATCTTTATGTACAAGCCATTCAAAGTTTCTTGTGTTATGCCAGCAGTAAGTCTGAACTATATTATATATTATATAGAATTTAATGCTAAGAATTGTAGTGAGGAAGTAAGACAAATTCTTGGTTTTTTTTTCTCAAAAATTAACCCTCATTACTGTATCAGCAGCGTAAACTATAAACAAAAACTAATGGAATGGATTCATAATGGTAATGTGGAGATAATTGAATTTTTTGCTCATTTATTTATTTCAAAATTCAGGTTAGTTGTTAAATAATACTTTTTCAAAGTTCTAGGTTAGCTTTTCGCAGCCACGGATCCCATAAATGTTAGGTCCTATATTATAATGTTTACTTAAAATGCGCTTTTACTAAAGTTCATTGTAGGCGTCGGTATTATATGTTAATGTTAGTGTAAAAGTGAAGATTATAGTTAATCTCCATGCTAATTCGTTGTAGGAGAAAAACTGTAATCTTCACTCTAACTCTTACAAAACATTTTAAATTGTAATACAGGGATTTAGATACCTTCGAAACTTCGCTAGGAATATTGTGAGAAATATTTTTTGGAATACCACTGGCAAATAAATAAACTGGAACAGAGGAGACTCATAAACTATTAAAGACGCTAACTTGTGTACAAGTAGTACTTTTTTCAAACTTATCGGAAATAAAGAAAGATAGTTCTTATTTGGTAATAGTTCTTACCTACAGTTCCCTAAAATATCTTCAATGCTTCCGCTAAGTTACATAGGCTGAAATGTTCTTAATAAGGGAATTGGGGATGATTTAGTTGGAATATTCTGAACACTTTTTTCATAGAAAACACTGATTTTTAGTGAAATTATGAATTCTGACATTCTCTAAATCATCGAACACTTAAATTTAAAGGAGAACACCACGCTATCCGAAATATAGAGACGCAAATATTAGAAAAAAATGTTTGCCTACAAATATTTACGTATTTGAGTAATAGGGGTATGTAGAATCATAATTAGTTCCAGAAAAAAGAAATTTCATAACTGTCTAGTCTGAAGTTTTTAAACATAAATATTTAAGATGAATAGATCGAATTAAAATTAAGGAAATATCTGCCGTTTTTACTCACTAAAATCTTTCCTCTCCTCACTCCCCAATTTCACATCATAAATCCTTATCTTTATCGAATAATTATGAATATTAAGTAGTTAATATTGTGATAATTAAAATTAACGAAGCACCTCTGCTAAATTTATGAATTGTGTCCTTCGGTTGATTCTAAGAATTTTTAGCAAATCGGCTAAGGTAAGGTGGTTCGTAGAAAGTTGTATCTTGGACTGGTCCGAAACGGAAAGGAATACTTGTTATCAGTATATCTGTTAATCCTCTGATATATCTTATTTTTATGAAATCTGGGGGTTATATACAACTTATTTCATATTAGTACATATATGAGAATGATTTCCTGGGAGAAATCGGTGATAATTTATCCGTATATAACGTAAGATTATGGTCCCACACTAGCATAGAAATTTGTATGCCTACAAACTTATATTTTAGCAATAAGCAAATAAAAATTTCACTATAAAACTCCTATGAAACCCGATTTTGCAATGGTCATTGAATTGAATGGAATTAGACAGAAAATTTAAAAAAGTTTTTTCTCAATAGAATGACTATCTAGTTGAACTAGCTGAAGTGCCCGTTGATTCTCAACGGAGAAAATAGATCTCGGATTAAATATAGTATACATATTCGTACGTAAGAGAAAATAACATCTCGCATCTTATTGTTTGTTTAGTCCAATGGGATAAAATAAAAAAAATTTAAATCTAATCAATCAACAATAAGAATGTGAGTCTTTGTGGAATTTCCTTTTTATGCAACTCGTCTCAAGTCAATGCGCAAGTCTGCAAGATTTTCAGCTTCTGTTTCTTGGAAATTTAATCGTAAAATATGTCAAGAGTTCGAATTGATAGACAAAAAGTTACTCATCCATCTCCATTAATTCATTACGGTGCTACGTATATTTGTTGTCCCTGCGATTCATCACTACAAATTGTTCGTGGCTGTAATAGTTAAAATATCTGAAAATTTCCCCCCTCTTCATATCGTCAATCGCTTCTAAATGAGCCTAAATACAAATGTATTCTTATGGGAAAATGCATGAACTCTGAATCAACAATCGCATTGGTCGTCAGGGGGACGGGTTGTTTACAACCTCAAAATTTCACAAAATATTCGCATATTTTATCTAAATTCTCGCAACGTCGAAACGTAAGCGATATTCCACGACAATAATAAGAATTGGTATTTAATTTCCCTTCTTTTGGTACGATTTCATACGAGCATTCCTTCTAATTTAATTTTGCAAAATAAATGAAGTTTGTAACCGATAAAATCGAACTTTACAGGTATTTCTTATGGAAATCGAACTGAACGATCTTGTTAAAACACAGCAAAGTTATGGAATAAAAAGGTGTCAGTACTTCCTTCCGTGTCTCAGAGAACACGCATGCAAAGTTTGACGCAAATCGGACAAACGACGTCGACTTCAATCTCTGACAAACGTACAAACACACAACAAACCACAGAATTTCTGCTTTATGTATATACACTAGTAAACGCCCCCGTCAAGCATGACGGAACTTCGTTTAGTTTAAAAATATATCTATTATCGTATATATCTGGTCATCCTAAGCCGGAAACAGTCCGCCCTAAGATCATAATAACTCAATATATTTATTACCATTATATATAATATTTATTCCACTGTTTTCAAGTCATGGAAGCCTACTTTATGTCCTTTCCTTACAGAAAAATATAAGAACTGGTTATCTCCGTGTACTTATATGGGATAATTCATGAAATCAAAATTCAACAATTGCCTTGGACGTCAAACGGATAGGTTGTTTATTTCCCAAGAGTTTTACGAATTTTCCGTTTATTTTATCAAATTTCTCGAAGTTTCTGATCTATATCTATATCAACATTTCACGACTAAAATAAGAATTTATGATCAAATAAGACTAAAATAAAAATTTATGATCATTTTCCTTTCTTTTGACCCTTTTCTTGATTTCGTAAGACGATTATTTCTAATTTAATTCTGTAAAAGAAACAACCTCTGCATGTAACGAAAACCTACTTTAAAGTATACTAACTGATTATCCCCGTGTATTTATATGGGTTAACTCATGAAATCAACATTCAAAAATTGCCTTGGTCTTCAAAGGGATGGGTTATTTCCGAAAACTTTTACGAATATTCCTTGTATTTTTATCAAACTTCTCGCAATTTCGAATTTATATAAATGTTTCACGACTAAAATGAGAATCTATGATCATTTTCCTTTCTTGTGACGCTTGTCTCAATTTCGTAGGACCATTGTTTCTAATTTAATTTTGTAAAAGAAACGACCTCTGCAAGTCATGAAAACGTACTTTACGTTCATCTCTAATAGAAACGTATAATGGGCTCCTGGGTTTGAACTCGAGTCTTTACAGAGATGAAAATAGTATTCCTGGGGGTTTCAGCATCGTAGAAGCACAATGCAGATTATTTCAGATCTCTAAGTCATGCCGTTTCTGAGATAAATAGGGGGACGGACTGACGGACGGACAGACATTTGCTTTTTATATACTTGATTATGATAGATAGATAAAGTATATGCTTAAATGATTTTTAAATCTCTTCAACGTTGGACAACTATGGAAAAGAGACTATAGTATAAACTATGGAGGGCAATAGGGAAGAACTTACCTTTCGTAAATTCGAGGATCTGACGTCCTGCGGGTAAAGGCTGAGGGCGGCTGCTAGGACTGGGCCTATTGGAGAAGTGTGTGGGAATGACTTGGAACGGTTTCGGTACCTTAAGTAATTTCTCACCCCTTTGGTTAAACATGAAAACATCATCGGGAGCAGGGATTGGCCTATCCACAGAACAAATGAGGGAAGAATAAAAACGGATTGGAATGCGCAGGATGTTTTCTAATGGTGAGAGCTTTTAGAGGAGGCATTTCCATCTGAGATGTGTCTAATTTTGAAAGGATTGAAACCTTTTCAGAGAAACGGTGGTTTAAAAGGCGTCTTCGAGTGTTTTTTCTGAGGTGTGCTCCTTAAGGATAAGGCCCCCGCTTACAAAACCGTTGGTTCCCTTGAAATGAGTACGTTTTTATTACGACAGCTCTTCTGTCTTGTAGACGGTCGATGATTTTTTGTGGGGAAGTGCATCTTCTCTATCAGTGACCCTCGTCATAAAATGCCCGTAGGCGATGAGATAAATGACCGCGTATCTCCTAAGATGGGTAGCGTTGTTGGGGTAGGTAAAAAGGTGTACAAAAAAAGGTAGACTCGAGGGTTTAATAATGTTACTCGGCAAAGGTATGCGGCCAGGCTTCAAACGGATTCAGTTATTCTGGCGCCAAATAATTTCAGGAAATATATTATAGGAGGGCTTCAGACTAGCTTGTTATTAACATACGGAACTGTATGTTGATTGGGTAGGGTTAACCTACAAGCCTCATTACGTTGTTTCCTCGAGAAAATTCTTTATCATTCTGTCGTTAAGACGGAATATTGATGAAATTGAACGATATAGTGAACGGGAATTAGATATTCAAAATTTTCCTGGAAGACGCTAATTGTCTACCATGAACAGCTATTTTTGCATTGCCCGTTGAGCTTCTGGAGGCAAAGCATCATTAGATCGTTGCAGCAATGCTCAATAACAACATGGGTGCGTTTTATGCGATTTTTATACCGTGCCAGATTCATTAAAGGTTGATTACGGGAACTTTTTAACGCTCGTGTTATAATCTAATTGTATTTCTACGATAAATCGATGATATGCAAGCATATTAAATTGAAAAATGGTTTCTCAAAGACACATTTTCGATATTACTGTCGCATTTGGTCTACAGAATATCATTTTCTCTTTAAGAGAAGTTATCATACGTTAATTTAAGTACGTGTTTGCATTGTTGCGCTGTCGATAGAAAAGTTTCTGTGCATTATTGCGTTTTCTTGAAAGGAAAAAAGTATGATTGAACGAACTAACACTTTGTGACCCAATTAAACATATATAAAAAATATAGTGGTTTATAAAATCTTATTATTCGTTATATACTCTCAAAATATTTATAAGAGAAGAATGGAGAAACGAGAGGAAAAACACGTAGAATTTCCAGTAGATTACTCTGCAATTGATGGATGTCAAGGGAAAACCGCTGATGGCTATAAATAATATCACCCATCACATACACCAAAAACCATCAAAGAAACAACACGAGTACAATGTACATTTCGATGTCGGGAACATCATCATCAACGGTACAAATGTGACAGTCACATTTGTACCGTTGATGATGATGTTCCCGACATCGAAATGTACATTGTACTCGTGTTGTTTCTTTGATGGTTTTTGGTGTATGTGATGGGTGATATTATTTATAGCCATCAGCGGTTTTCCCTTGATA
>KZ308695.1:47320-61852 GCA_000376725.2 Ladona fulva | reverse complement strand
AAGCACCATACGTTAATTCGAGCCAGATTCTCTCCAGTAAAAATTTGAACTCAAAAGTTCTTAATAAAAAGTCAGGGACAATAAATAAACATAAATAACCAGTTATAAAATAATGATAATGGAACAAAAAAGCAATAATAACATTAACAACAATAAAATTACAACAAAAGTAATAGTAATAACAATAAACGGTAATAATAAAACAAAAAGTAATAATAATAAATAATAATAACACAACAACGATAATAATAATAACACTGGATAATATACCCGAGTCAGGACCCAAGAACGAAAGTATAGGATTTTTATTCGTCGACAACGTCGTCCTATGTTTAAAAATATAACAGTAAGAAATAATACAGTATTAAAATTTTACTTAAAGTTTGCGCTACATTGAAAAATTATGTTCGCAAAATATGTATCAAAATGTATGTGACTATCAAAATTTCTACTGTAAACAACCTTCCCACGCACCGCTGCATTCCCTGTGGAAATTAGTGATGTTTTATTAGCATATTTAGTGACGAATTTCATGAGTATTCTTTCTGCAAAAGAGTTTATTTACAGTTCTGCATTAGAGGTAATACCAGAGAGTGTAAAGTTTCTCAAAGATGTTTATGCTCGTTAACATAAGTATTCATTTACTCGGAAAAAATTGGTGTGTTCTAAGAGAAGGTGTTCTTCGAGTTACTGCCTTGAATTTTTTCATCTTTTAACCGTCTAAACTTTCAGATTGAGATATGGAGGGGTGGAGGAGTGCCACCAAGTCTTGGAATGTGGATGCATCGTTTAATTGCATTCTTAATCATCCTCAAACTGTCTTTCTCCGAAACACAATCCGGATCCGGGGGAATTTTCATTCTCAATGGACAGATGAAATGGTCGTTCCCAATAGCATAAATAGCATCTGTCAGCGTGAGATAGTTTACATTTGAAAGATCATTTGCTTGAATTAAATAGGATACTTTAAAATCGATACCAAAATATTCCAGAAATATCTCACTGTTATCCGTTTTATGCGTATTTATTCGGAATACTAAATTCAAGTTATAATCAAATTATATCTTGATGAATGTAGTATTTTTATATTACTTATGTAACACAGATTAGAGAAAAATGAATCTTTCATCTGACTCATTTTCTCTTTCTTGTTCATTGCAGTGATTATAGGGAAGTTTTTGAGGTTTAGGTAATGCTGAAGAATGACAGTTGGTATGTTGTCGAATGCTATAGTGTTTTCATGTGGTCATTAGTCGTGGCATTGTTCCCCCTACAGTATTCTGGCTCAGTGAAATGCGATGGAAAACTACCTCACTCCTCATCTTGCCTAACATGCTTCATACCCCATCTAATGTCTTTAGTTGGAAATGATACATGGCAGGGCTAGGGGACAACTTTACGTCGGAAGGCCACATTTACCAATCGTATATGTAGGATAGGCCACACGTGAAACCATCAGCTTGCTCTTTAGTAGCATGTTGCATACATTCCAATAGTCCAACATTGAAATTGAACATGAGATAATGAATTCATTCGCTTAGTGAATATTTTTCATTTTGTTTTCCACTTTGCTGAATTAGCGAGACAGGGAAGTTATTAAAATGCGGGTTTTTGTTCCGAAAGAGACTAAAAAGGCCACAATATACGACCAAAGACCTGAAGGCTGCAGATTTCCTATCGCTGGTATAGACGTTGAGGATCCATCAACACTTCGGGATAATTAATAAACTTACTAAACTACTGAACATTCTAACCTTAAATATATTGTATTATTTAAGGAGTATTTTATTCTTTCTCACGCTTTGTAATCCTTCAGAAAGAATTCCAAAATAAGAAATGCTCAACGTAGTACTACTCGAAAAGTGTCGAAATTTCGTTATGAAAGTACCTGGGCCAAGAGTTTAAACGTTTGGGGGCGAAGTCGAATGAATTAACTTTCAGCTGTGCTGCAAATAGTATTTTAGTCTTTTGGTGCATACATTTCGGTGCATACACTTATTAGCGCCATCAGTCTAAACTGTGACCAACTCATGAGAGTTCAGGTTTTCATACTTTTTCTGCAGTATTCCATCGAAATGATTAAATTTTCCAGCACATTGGAAATATTTCAGTGTGTTTCTATAGCTTCCAACGAGACAACGACAACCCAGAAGATGACAACGATAGAGGTTGTCTATCGCTCAAGTTTTTCACATACGACTCGAATAGAAAAGAAAAATTACTTAAATACTCGATAAGACGTAGTCACCAAGAAATCACCTTGTACTTTGGTATATAGCAAGTTTAGGGAAGTAAATTTTTAGTTCAGGAAAATTTCGTGAACATGACAATCTACAAGTTAGATTTTACCAGATTTGCTATTAATGAAAAGGAACTGATCTTTAAGGAGTCATTAAAAAAAACATTGATTGAGATTCAACTTGAATAGTTAAAATTTTAACAATAAAAGATATAAATAATAAAATATCGGAAGAATTGCTTTAAATTGCTGTTGTATTTAAATGTCCTGCTAGATGTGTGATTATAAGTGAGTTAAGTTGACATTAGAAACTCTTACTCTGTTTTTGTTCAAAATCTGATTGTCTTACTCTGTTTTTGTTTCAAAAATTCACTGAACAGTTATTGATATATTAATTGATATTTCTATTCTTTTGAATATCAATTAATCGCCGAAACAGGCGAATAATTTCCGGAGAACGATAACTATTCATAACTTAAAGATGAATAAATCCAATTCAAATTAAATAATTGCGCCGATTTTACTCACTAAACTCTCTCTCTTTCCCTTACTCCCTTGTTTCAAGTCATAACTCCTTGACATTGCCGAATAATTATCAGTATTAATTCGGTAATTGTAATTGTTAAAATCAATGAAGCACCTCTGCTTAATTTTTGAATTATTTCCTTCAAATAATTCTAAGAATTATTAGCAAATCGGCTAAGATAAAGTGGTTCTTAGAAAGTCGTTTCTTGGACTGGTCCGAAACGGAAAGGAATACTTGTTATCAGTATATCTGTTAATCCTCTGATATATCTTACTTTTAAGAAACCTGGGGATTATATACAACTTATTTCATATTAGTACATATATGAGAATGATTTCCTGGAAGAATTCGGTGATCATTTATCCGTATATCATATAAAATTATGGTCCCGGTAGTAGAAGACTGAGAATAGAGTTTACTGTCCATATGTTACGTTTGCATGTTTCTCGCAATTCTGCAAAAAAACGGTTGTAAAATGCAGTGGCTAATTAAAAGGAAAGTATTTCCGATATTTATAGGCTTAACTGCCAAATTCGTGTGAGAAACTGTCTCCTATTTCAAACATCTATATCTACGTATGTTCCCTACAAGCTGCCTTCGGCATTTGGCAGTAATAGAACGGTAACAGGAAGGACTCATAATATCAGCTAATTATTCTAAGAATGCATCTTCTATATACTTATAAAGTAAATTATGTCTTTGTTTAAATCTTCTCTTTTCTAGAAATTCCCATCCTGCGTCCTCAAGCATTTGAGTAACACTCACTGACTTTTCGTAACAATTTCTCACGAAACGTATCGCCTTTCGCTGTATTTTTTCTAATTCTCGAATGCAACACTTTCCGGCAGGATCCCATACACTACACGCATACTCAAGGTGAAGCTTAACCAACGCTACGTCACATCGCTCACAGACTTTTCCTTCTAAATAGTAATCGATGATATCGTATGAGGATGATGGATATGATAATCCCCATACAGATTAATTTCCTTCATTTGAAAAATGTTATCCTAAGTTTTCGATTAGATGGGTGATATAAAGAGTAGACGTTGAGCCAACTCACGTATTGTAAGTCCTACAAGTCACGATGAAGTTCGCAATAACCTTAGGTAAGTATAACGCATTTCGAGCAATTTCACTCATGCAGATGAATACGTACTTATTTTCCATAATTTTAGTAGTGGGGGTGAATGAATTATTCAATGAAGACTGATTCATTATCAGTCCCTTTGCTTCTTTAGTACTACAGTCACATGTTTATTTCGTTGACTTAGATACCCTTTACTATACATCAATCGATTAAAGTTATATATTTTCTTTTTTAGGGGTTATTCTTCTCATTTCCGTTTGCAACGGTAAGTTTATATCACATATTGAGAAACGTAAGTTTTTGTACTATTGCGTTTAGTCCATTTCAATGCATTTAAATACTCTTGTTTTTGAATGGTTGGCAGCAAAACCATGTGATTATAAAAATGTGTTATTTCCTACCAGAAAGACAGACACTTCGATGTTCATTCTGTAAAATCCCTTTTTCCGTTTTAGATGAGTGGAGGCTTGATGTCTTCATCATTTGATTCGCTTTTGCGAGTTGTAGTTAAAAATTACGTTTTCGTTATCCTCGGTTTCGTATTCTCTTTTATTCTTCTTCCTCATGGATTGAAACATATTTTGAGTCCAGAGAGTATATCTTGGAAATTAATTTTCATTCCTAAGGAATGGATGAGGTTAATGACCTTTTCATATAAAATTACAGCATAAAATATTCTTAGAAGATTGCAATTTTCGGCGTTTAATGGCGATCAGGTCACAATAAAGGTCACAATCTACCTTAATTATTTATGACATGAAATCGACGTACTTTAACGCAACCTCGCGGAAGATGGTTAAAACAATTGCAAATGCCACTTGGCAGTTGTTACCGACATATTTTGTTTAAATAACAGTACGAATAAGAAATGTGGCACTTCTTTCGCAAGAGGTTTATACGATGGACTTTAACAACATCAAGGCTGAATCTTTGAATTTGAATAACAGTAGTTTGTTCTGGAAATGAATAAGGCAGCATGCTTACAAGTTCGTCTTAGCAGGGAAATTCTAAATGATTTTTTCTTGCGTCTTTCAGGGGAACCTTTTACTGAGGAAGTGACCAACCGTAAGTGTACCAAATGAGAATGATTTTATAGCTCAGTTACGTAAAGATTTGTTTGAAAAACAAACAAAATAATCAATTGGCGAAACTTTTTCATTTCAGCCACTCCTTCCGGTTGGTTTGAGGTGAGTTGGTAGCTTTGCTATCGATGATGAAGTAACATTTGGTTTTTTTTAAAGAATTCAGTCCGAAGGTCGGTTTGAACCTCATCTTCTCTACCATTAGCTACCAATGGCTTTGGAGGGGAATGAGGCTTGTTAGGGTCTCTGAACACGGTTGCTATGAGTGGAACACGTCCGTCTGAATGCAGCTTCTCACGAATAATACTTTTCATTGCCATTATTAAAGAGTGATTGCGAATAATGCATGCCCCGTGCATCATTCATACCTTATCGTCTTTCATATCACGACATAGATGAACACGGCTGAGGTGAAAGTAAATGAAAGTTACATTTTTCTGTCTCTTGTACCAAAAGATAATTAACTTGGCGCGTTCATCAAGATGTGGAAGCAAATGCCATATACATATAAAAGAATGTGTTAAGTTTTAACTGTCCCTCTCGCATCTATTGGATTTTGAATATTTAACAACCTCTGGAATGCTTATTTATTTAGTTAATTTTGCTTTCCTCTTTGATATTTTGGATACAAACAATTGTAAGTGTTTTGAAGATCTTATCAAGAGGAAAAACTAATGAAACAGTCGTTGGAAGTTAATTGTGTCTCTGAATTTAATTAATAGTCAATCAAACGGTATCTGGTTACATCGAAAGCTTGGTCGTACACCAATAAATGTTGCGAAATAGTAAAATATCATCCGTATAAGTTTTTATTCAACAAATTCAATAATGCTTATATTTACAACTTTTGCTGGCATTAAAACGATGTTACGTCGTTGCAGTGTCCCAGTGATGGTTGCTTTGTCAACCCCTACAACTGCGGAAAGTTTTTCATGTGCTCCTCTGGTAACGCATGGGCATTCAATTGCCCAGCTCACCTTTACTTCAACCAAACGATATGCATGTGTGAGGACAAGTATACCGTCAATTGTCAGCCAACGGTAACGCCTGGTTACTGAGGGAAAGGTGCCAATAGCCTGTATGACGTAATGTAAGTGTTATTATGAGATGTGTTTTACGTAAGGCTATGCGTTATTTTTAAGTATTGCGATTTTTAATATGAGAAACTCGATCGGTATTCGTTGTCATAGAAACATTCCAATAGAAATGTTAATGAAATCTGATGATATTAGTAACTTTTTTACATATTAATTTTATTATTCTGATCATTACATATGAGCTAACTTGAGATTTTTCTTACATTTTGTAGCCCTGGAATCACGTTCATATTGCCGATACCTGAAGCGGTCATTTTCTACGATTGCGATCGAAAAGGAGACATCGTTTGGACCAATTGAAGTCTTTTCAATTGTTCTTGAAATGAGACTTTATTTTCTTGAATGGCGTGATTCTAAGAACCCTCTAAAAGAGAAAGGTCTATTACGTGTGAACAACCAACTGTAACTGTGTGAATGAAATAATCGTTTACTGCTAACATTGCCTATTTTTATTTCCAACCATTCGATTGTCATAGTTTTCCTGAAAGCAATTGCTCATCCACTTATTTTTTAACCCCTTCCACTTCCTCATCCACTTCTTTTTGGAATATTATGTAATCTGTTAAGGTATATTGGGGTTATTGCTGTAACTCCTTGCTCTGTGAATTTAATTTTAAAACTATGTGCTGAAATTCATAGCGATTTTTAGGGGCTCAAATGTTTGCTCCCGAATGGAGAAACAGTTTTCAAACTAAGAGAAATGCAAGTGCATTAACAATAAAAATTGAAATACAACATAACAATAACGAATTCAAATAATTCCTAGAAAATATAAACATTTGTTAGTGATGATGAATGATTTTATCTGGGTTATAGCATTCCATTATTATCTCATGAGTAACATAAACTGAAATTATAGTAACGTATCATCATCAGTAACATTGAAGTTGTTCATAGGTGTCTTGTCCAAGAGAATGTTGTGTTTCCTTAAGGAACGATAATTATTTTGGCGAGCTTGCAGGTCACTTAAAATATATTCCCCTAAAAAATACTACTTTCTAGTATAAAAGTACACTTTCGATTCTCTGTGTTGCTCTTCATTTTATACTGCATTTGCAGTGCTGATAATTATTTGATTTGCATACGATTTTACCGTATGAAAAAGATTCGAAATCTTCCGTTTCGGTCCCCAAGGAATGATTTAAATCTCTTATCACGTTAGTTGTACTCGTATTAGTAAAATATTGAAACCGTGGGAGAGATTTTTGCTGCTCATGCAAAACGAGCTGTTTCCTTCTCTGTTTGGAAGTTTCAGACCATCCCTGCCTCTGCAAAGAACATTTCTTCCAAAACCCATTGGTCTGAAATATTTCGAATGTCTCCCTTGGTTGTAATTTTTAAAAGGTTTTTAAAGTCTTTCCTGCGATAAAATAACTATAATGAGACCAAGAAAAGAAATTGAAACACGGCTGTTGATAAATTAGTGGTTCAAACACTCCAAAAGCAGCTTCTTCGGCATCATTTTCACAGGCAGAAGACTTAACAAAATAAAAAAGTATTCATTTTCCCTCCCGCAGGAGCGAAACATCGGCGGATACCTTTTGTAGCGTTTTGAACCTCTAACTATTGTGAGTGTTAATGGAAGCACCTTTAGACCATGACGCAAATCATAAAGGCAGTGGCATTCATAGGGTTTGCGAGGCCCAGGGAAACTGCTATATGCGGGGCCCCGCAATAAAATTTTGAATTAGAATTAGTACACCCGCTTGTATACTATACTTATTTATCTTTTTGCTATGAATTCGAACTTGCGGATGAAAAACTCAACTGTAGCATTTGCTGAAGTCAGAGCCGCGCCGTCCTATGGGTGCAAGGGGTGCATAGCACCCGGGCGGTGGCATCTTAAGGGTGGCAACAGAAGCATAGCCAACCCTTATTATTTGTCGTTTTCTATGTGATGCACACGACTTATCTAGGAAAGATTATAGTGTGAAATTAAAGCAAATTGGCAAACATTTAGAAATGGCAAACGTTTCTACATCTACATTAGTACCCTGCAAGCCGCCTTTCGGCGTGTGGCAGGGGGTGCAAGCACCATGAATTTACTGAATTTACTTCGCTAATCTATTACTTTCGCGTATCGTTCGCGGAAAAAATGAATTCTTGTTTCGATTCGTTTTAGCATCTATTTCTCTGATCTTTCTCGCAGTGTCTAAACGGCCTATGTAACATGGGGGGGCGCATTATGTCAGCTACATCATCTACGAACGTGCTTTCTCTAAATTTATCAAGGAGAGGAGTCTTTGTCTAAGCCTTCTATTTTCTAAAGATTCCCATCCTGCGTCCTGAAGCATTTGCGTTACACTCACTTTCTTGTCGTAACAATTCTTTACAAAACGTATCGCCTTCCGTTGCACTTTTTCTAATTCCCGAATACAACACTTCTCTACAGGGTCCCATACACTACACGCATATTCCAAGTGAGGCCTGACCAACGCAACGTAACATCTCTCACGGACTTTTTCATCGCTTCTACCGACAATTCTCTTCACGTTTAGAGACAATTGCTATGTGAAATTGGCAAACATTTAGAGGAAAGAATTATGGATGACTCGAAACAAGAAAGGAATATTTGTGCAGTGGATTTGATCGAAGGGTTTGAATCAATAAAAGATTTTCTGGTACCAAGATTAAATCCTCTTCAGGATTTGCTAAATATATTTTCCAGAGATTTAATCGGTCTTTTCTAATTTGCAAATAGCTTTGCGTGTTTTATCGACACTTCCGGAGACTTGCTGCTAAGATAATGATAATCAAAAATAATGTGAACTATGAACTCATAATGACCATTCACTATGTCAAAATACTTGTGTAATTTGTGTAATTAATTGCTCAAAATTGATAATTGTGTTGATTTTTTTGCTATTTCTCGATCATTTTTTTATTTTAGCTGTTCACTGCTCAAGTTTTTCCCAGAGGTAAATAATATGATAGATATTAATCACATTGTCATTTTCTGTACTTAAGAAGGAATGTTCGCCTAAAATTTTGCCCAGCTTTATTTGTGAACTTTTGTCTAGCTAAAAATGATGGCTAAATATACCGTCAAAGAATCAGTTTTTATAGATGAAATTGTCCTATACCTATCCACATGAGATATCTTATATAAAAATTCCTAATTTTGAGGAAATTTGGGTAAATTCAGGTGTCATTTAGTATTAGGGTACGCGCATTTCTAATATGTTTTTGCTGACTGAGGAAGTAAATGTATAAAATTTATGTAGCAGTTAGGCACAAACTGCGCATTTGAGAATTGATTCCACTTGAAAACATATCTCTGTCGACTATAAATGAGGCCAAATTGCCAACGATCGCAAAATCATAGATCTTTTGGTGGACTTTGTTTCCGACCAATTTTTTTAGCCGTTGAGTGATTTTTTCTAAGCTATCTTCAATTAATCTATTATTGTTTCAGGAAATGAGATTGCTGACTTCTTCATCTGGTACAATTTTTTTAAAGATTTTTTCAAGGCCTTTTGGAAACAGTTGATCTTCGGAATAGAATACCAAGGATCAATATTATAATTTGCACTTAGATAGACTTGAACTGATTTTTACTTTAGAGCCGGTTTCATTGTGATCTGCTAGAGCTGAAGTGAAAATTATAATTAATATTCATAATATTAATTAATAATATTTATTAATATTCAATTCATCATACATATAGGTGAAAAACTATGATCTTTATATTAACTCTAAATAAACGTTCTAACACTTGGCCTCGTTAAAGTGAACATTAGTTAAAGTTCATTTTAAGTGTGCATTATGATAACGGACCTTATTAGAGTCCTTCGAAACTTCGAATACCGAGCCCAAGTCTCTTATTTGCCGATTTTGATGATCGGAACGGAAAACAAATTGGAAAAATCTACCTAAAATCACACCTCTCTGATTAACGTTCTCTTAGTCAGTCTATCAATGGTTGAACTTTCTTCTGTTGCTAGGGAGCGATTCTCCTTTTGGAGACCTTTTCTATGAGAAATGAGGATAACCTCTTAAAATAATAGATCTAAAGGACATTATGTGCCGTTTGTCTTCTTTCCAGATGGTCATACTTCGGAAATTTAGCGAAATTATTCATAAAATGTGTATAAGATGGTTATTCTAAATTTTACCAGTTTATGAATAGATCTTTGTATGCGGGAAGTAGTTTTCTGATTCAGAACGAAAGTACGATAAGCTTTTTTCTCAAAAGTGTAAAAGTATCTGATTCAATTTTACATAAATGCTCAACTAAGTCGTATGTTTTTTTTTCATCTGCTAAGTGATAGCTTTTAGTTCTTCAAAAGTTTCAGAGTAGTTTTAAAGGAAACATTCGACGTAAGTTAGAAGTTCCAGCAAAGAATTAAATTCCAAATTTGTCTTAGGTCGATAGCTTTTAATTTCACGTAAAAATTTTCCTTTTCCCCATTTGTATTATTTCATGAAGGATTCGGTTCAATAGAACTTTAGGATTCAGTCAATACCGTTTCTCTATCATCGGAGTATATGGTTCTTTACTCCAGTCAACACTAAAACTGTAATTTTCGATTGCTGTTGATAAAACTTTGATGTATCCTCTGGACTGAACAAAAACGGAAAATCAACAAATTATAATATATAATTTGTTGATTTTCGCCCTCAACACCTTCTAAGCGCTGTCATCGCTCCCTCCGCACCTTCTAAGCGCAGTCATCACCTTCTAAGCGCTGTCATCGCTCCCTCAGCACCTTCTAAGCGCAGTCATCACCTTCTAAGCGCTGTCATCGCACCTTCTAAGCGCTGTCATCGCCTCCCCAGCACCTTCTAAGAGCCCTCATCACCTTCTAAGCGCTGTCATCGCTCCCCAGCACCTTCTAAGCGCCCTCATCACCTTCTTAGCGCTGTCATCGCTCCCCAGCACCTTCTAAGAGCCCTCAACACCTTCTAAGCGCTGTCATCGCTCCCTCCGCACCTTCTAAGCGCCCTCAACACCTTCTAAGCGCTGTCATATAACGATTTATTCATTTAAGCAGGAAGAAGGTGACTCTTTTCGGAATAAGCGGACAGTTATTTTAAAGAATTTATTAGACTGGAAACGCATTGAATCATCTTAAAATGTCTAAATTGACTTAGTGTACATTTATGATAAGAGAAATAATGGAGCTGAAGATAAAACGACTCGAAGTCATGCATCGTTAATGTATGATTAGTAATTAATATAATTTTCAAAAAAGAAGACCACAGGCTCAACATTCGGATCGGAACATCGGATATTTATGATTAAGAATCTATGTTACTTCGAAGAACAAGATTTCTGTTTCAATGGGTGTGAAAAGTATTCCTTTCCGAGGTGAACATCATCATTGAAGTCTATCAGGAAGTCTGAGTAACTTCATTTTCGCAATTTTTCTCGGACTAAATGTAATGGAATTGAAATCGAGAATTTTCTCGAGGCAGTATCTCATCTTAATAGCCTGGAACAGTTATTCAGAAAATCTTTTAGGTTTTTCTAGATCAGACTAGGTAAACAAAAAAACTCAGTGTTTTATGAAATTTTAACTTTTAATAGTATTTACAAAAGGAAAGTATTTTGTTCATAATTTCAAGATTTAATTTTACAAACGAAATGTTTCATGGTATTCTTTACTATGAGTGTCGCTGGTATTCGAATGGGATGGCAGAAAGAATTTTCTGCTCAGTTTCCTTTGAGGATGACTGCGGATGATTGAATCTTCACTTGATGTTGGAAACGTTGAAAGCTGGAAAATACAAAAATTTGGTTTTAGTAACAGTGATTCGATTCCAGTAAACCCACCAACACTTTATTGATGCCTTAATATTATGTACCAGTGGAGTCGAGTGGAGTGGAGTATAATATAAGATGTACCAGTGGAGTCGGTTCAGAACCAGTTCGGAACTATGGCGCATGCGCAGTTCGCGTTCGCGAAATCGCGGAGACGAGAAAGATCATCCTGCGCACGCGCAGCGGTTCCGAACTATTCTGAGCTGTCCCCGCAATCACACCTTCTGATAGTTAGCAGATATGAAATATTTTAGGTGTTTTTCGTTGAAATGTACAAAAGTTATTCGCATGATTGTTTTACAAAGCAGTCTTTTATCCACGAAATTAAAACGGAAGAGAATAAGGCTGCTTGACCGTGAACACTGTAATTGACTATGGAAAGTTCCGTAAAGGAAATAAAAATAGGAAAATTCCAGGCTCGAGTGCTTCCCATCCTGCGTCCGGAAGCATTTGGGTAACACTCACTGATTCGTTTTAAATATTTTTACGAAACGCTTTTCGCTGTACTTTTTCTCAAATTCCCTTGACTGCGATATACTGACTCGGCCTATGGATTATCACCGTTGACGTCCACCTTTTGCCATTTTTTAGTTTTCGCGAAAATAAATAAAGCTTAGAAGTTTATGGCACATTAATAGGCAAAACGAAGAGGGAAGCAGATTTTCAACAAGTTGAAAATTGGGAAATTGAAATTAGGTAAAACAAGGGATTGCATTAGCAACCCGAACCTTCATTGGAAACCATTTACATAAAGTAGACTAGCCGTTACAGAAATCATCCATTGCGCAAGCATCCGGTGAAGACAATTTATTTTAGGAACAACCCTCGTATTATGATGCTGCACCCGAAGAATCAAAGAGGTATCCCACAATTCTCAGTATATCATTCTCACCACATTAACTATCATATTATAAACGTATGATTATTATCGTTATGATTATGATTAATAATAACAATTACCGATATATAATAATAATAACAATTATTATATTTGTGATTATATACTCATGACGATGACGTTGATCGGTTTGATTGGAAATGAAAAATCTATGAATTTGTATACGTTTTACTCACCTTACTTATAACCTACTGTTGTTGATGGAATGCAGTGAGCGTTTCCTTTTGTATCGCAAACTTTCTTTTCAGCGTTAAAGTACAGCTTTCCAGGGCAGATGAATGCCCAGGCATTGTCCGAAATACACACGAAGTATTTGTGGCAGTCGTACGGGTTTGGGTAAGAACCATCATCGGGACACTTAAAAGGAATTGAATCATTCAATGAAGATACTTCAAATTTGTGCAATAAATTGGCCTTCAGATCAATACAAGGCGTTGTAAATTACTAACTAAACTAATTTTTGAGATTGATCTGTAAAGTTTTTTTTGAGTTGAAGGGTAACTTGGAAAACTATCGAATATTTCAATCGACGTACGTTGGACTGCTTTGAACAAATTTAATATTTCATTTTTTTTATCATAGCTTCCATCATCAATGAAAAAACAGGTTAGCTAGTGGCTGGAATTTATGTACAGTGTAATTCAAAAAAGCACTTACGTTGCATGAAGGGCTATATATTTAATCGAAATAAGTGCGTTTCAGTAAAAGTAGACCAGGTTCCATGGAACCGTAACCTTCGCTAATGATGGAAAAGAATGATAGTTTTGCAACTATTAAAGTTTTTAATCTATATATTGCATCATTTAGGAGGTATGCGGTATTTTTCTTTTCAAACTAAGTGAAATCCAGGTGATAGAAGAGATAAAAAACTTTCCTTAAAAAAATAATAATGTTAATAATAATCAATTTTTAGCTTACCACAAACCAATCGGATGGGGTTGCTGAAAAAGAGATAATAAATCTATTATTCACTTGTCTGGATCGACTGATAGCATGTGATGATTAAGTAGTTGTTGTTATAATTAGTTGAGTATATTTATTCTATGATCATATGGCATAAGAGGTTACACTAATACTTACGTTTTGGGGTATCCTGAGCTGCAAATAGAGAGAAAATTCGTTTAGTTAATCAATTCTCGACTAGTTTCTTTTCGTACATTTAGATGAATAGTAACTTATAATCAAGGGAATGAAAATTTTCTTTCGGACGAAACTTTGATCGACTTGTAATAACTACAATTAATATTTATCTTTCTCTGAAATATAACGATAGCAATTTATAGTAAAATACTTATCATTGCTAGAAAGAAATATATATTTGGAAAGATCTCGTGTTTTCCGGCGTATTATATGTAGGAAGTTTTCTTCCTTCCAAACTTCCTACATAAATATATATTACGTTTCTTGGGCGGTTCTTGGTGGAATTAGTCGATAAACTTAATCCCGTAGCGAGTTAACAGTACTTTAAAATATTTAAATGAAGGTGAACACATGGAGAAGAATACTACGACCGGAAGATCGGTGCAAAAAATCGAGGTGTTTCAAGTGTATTACCGACAAGTTATTTTTAAGTAATCACAGCAGTTCTCTCAGGTTTTGAGGGTAATCGCCTACAATTATCTATGAGAGCGCTGACTTTTTTTAACGAAAACCTTAGCACCAAACTTTTCCTCCTTGAAACGTGAAAGAATTAAGGAAAGTATTTCGAAATAAAGGGCCGTCAATGAAAGTATGCGTTTGAATTACTCACCCGTGCAAACGACGACGAGGGCGGCAACTGAAACGGAAAATATATAATAATAATGAAATATACAATAATTAAGTGTATAATAATAA
>KZ308695.1:0-23151 GCA_000376725.2 Ladona fulva | reverse complement strand
AATTAAAAATATGAAAGAGTTAAAAAATAAATAATAAAAGTTAACTTAGGTTGAATTAAGACGAAATTGGAAATATTTAGTTGTGGATTTAAAAACCTAAGTGAAGCCTAAGGGAAAAAAATATCCACAGCAGGAAAACACCCACATAAAACTCCTCACAACTCCTATTAACAGTGCTACAGAATATTGAACAGAGCAAAATTTGATTCTTAAATTACTATATTTAATTTGGTATGAAAAATTTTCGCCCATTTTCTACTTTATGGGGCCCCAAATTACGCAGGACATTGCACATTTGTGTAGTCTGTCATTCGCACAGCTTTAATCGCAGCTTTCCATTTTTATTTTGTTTCATCAACGGCGAATTAAGTCTGCTGAAACTTGAGCGTAAACCTTTAATTTGGAGTTAATGAGTAATTTATTCCGTAACTAAAAACTTCTTATTTTAATAAATAGGGTTTAGGGGACAAAAGAAACGGATACAGGCATAAAACGTTGGGAACCCAAATGCTTTGAAGAAGCGGAACTAGTAGGAATTGCAAAAATAAATGCTTATGTGGCATTGCTATTCGACAAATGAATGCTATCATAATGTAAAAACCGTATATACTCGAATCTAAGAAGAACACACGTTTTGGAAGTCGTCTAGGGGGATAAACCTACTTAACGGTAACGCATTTTTGATCGCAAATCTAAGACCCATCTTTAGTAAGCTCTAAATACGCAATAAAGGTGCGTCTTAGAATCGCCAATACGTATATTATTGTATATTGTAGCTATATTATTGTCTCTGATCGGCACTATTATTACGTTTGTCAAATTTTTAGGATATTTGTAAAGAGGTACTCACCCGAGCAAACGGCCACGAGGGCGAGGGCTGAAAAAAAAATTAGAAACCCTCATTAGCATTTGCTAGATTTTGTTAATTTTACAAATAAAAATTTTCACAATCAAAAACGATTCTCATAAGATAATACAGAAAATATATGGTTGGTTTTCTATTGCATTACAGGATTCCTTAGGGACTCGTAGAGTTGGGAAATTTCTTCTTCGTTCACTTTGAATCCGATTCCAATGATCAATACTTATGTTGTCGTATAATTTAGCATTTAGCACTCTTAATTTTTAATCTTAACAGCTATTTACAACATAAGCTGTTTAAGTATGCAATGTATGTATGTTAACAACAGGAGTTATTGTAGTACGCAGTCTAAAAGTTAACCAACCAACATGGTTCAATAAACGGAGTACTCCAATACCACCAAAAAACAATCGCCACAAACCGATGTACATTTCGCATCTTCCCAACCCGTGCCCTGAAGACATCGCTGGCGAAATGTACATTGGTATTGGAGGACTCCGTATATTGAATTTTAACTTTACCGTGAGTGGTGTCTACTTCAACAAACATGGTAACAAATGACCTTTTGTGGAGGCAAGTGCTGTGAACTACCTTGGCCTAGTCCTACGGGGGCCCCGCGCTCCCTCAGATCTGCTCTTAAGTATTATGTCAGGAGTGAGCATACATGAGGTCTATGAGAGCCACATTCCTGTTTATCGAACAGTGTAAGGAGACTTACATGGTGTGAAACACACAGTTTCAAGTTTAGAGTAATTGATATGATTATAAGTTATACACGTATCTTAAGTGCTGTAAAGTATGCATATATAAGAAAACATAATTTGGAGGATAAAATTTTATTAAAATAATGAGGAAGAATATAGTAAACAGTTATTTCAAAATTTCAATAAAACACCTATTTCATACACATAGAGTATGCGTTCAGTGAATGGGATCTTGCCGAAAAGTGTTATGTTCGAGAATTAGAAAAAGTACAGCGAAAGACGATACGTTTCATAAAAATGTTACGAAAAATCAGTGAGTGTAACCCAAATGCTTCAGGACGCTGGATGGGTATCTCTAGAAGATAGAATATTTAAAAAGGAAGACTTTACTGAATAAGTTCAGAGAAGGTACTTTCGTAGAAGATGTAGCCGATATTATGCGTCCTCCATTTTACTTAGACCGCTCCGATACAGATAGAAAAATCAGAGAAATAGATGCTAGTTGTTTCAAAAATTCATTTTATCTGCGGACGATAAGCGAAAGTAATTGATTAGGGAATTAGAGACGTTGTACACGCACCCCCTGCCATACCCCGAAAGGCTGCTTTTAATAATAATAATAATAAACGTCTTTAATGGGCGAAATTGGGACTAAAGAGTCCCATCTTCCATTCAACCCTTCTTTTTAGGGTACATATGTAGATGTAGAATAATTAAAATGAAATAGGATGAGAATGCATTTTTAAAAAGTATAACCTTTAACGTAGACCTTCGGTAAAATCTTTGAAATTTGTCGAAAAATTTGTCAAACCATTCGCAGCAATTCTGTGAGATAATAACTGGTCCACTATGTACACACACTATATACACATTTTCCGAGTATCCATCTAACTAACGAAACATGAGGTACTCTATTTAACAAGGTTCAGTGAAAAAACTTCTTAAATAAAAACGGATGTATGGAGCCACACTTAGCAGATCCCGCATTTGCTAGCCGTTGTATTAGATAGTAAAACATATTATACTATTCAAGCTGTTGTGGTAAAGCTGAGAGCTGGTTTTCCGAAAATATTTTATCATTCTAAAATGTGATTGAACATTATCTTGTCAATATAGTTCATCGGAAGCATATCTTTTAGAAGATTGACACTGCGATCTGGCAGCTATATCAATATAAAAAGACATTGTCTCCTCTGTGGAATAAGGAGTCAAATTTGCCACGCAGAAAGCAAAAAGTTAGACGTGCCTGTGAATCTGAACGCTTGTTAGGGTTTCGTAACGAAATATAAGGACCGGCAATACCGTGTATGCTTAAATTGGACTTTAACTAATGTTCGATTTAGGGCCTCGTACTATTATCGTTAGACTTCAACAAACTCTAATAAACCATTATAATACCAGGCACTAAAGTGATCGTTAGCCAGACTCCATTTTATGCATACGATATATTATATATCTGGACCTAAGGGTGGTAAACCTCTCATGAAAATGCCAGAACGCATCTATGAGTGCGGAAGGCTATCGTACAGTAGTTGTATCTTTAAGCTGAGGTAATTTCGCACGTACGGGTTCCCCCCGGGAATCGAACCCAGGACAGCTTTCACTTAAGGCGGACGCGCTACCTAATTGGCTGTTCTGGAGCGCGGCTATCGTCAATAGACTAATCCTGGTCTTTTTATTGCAAGTCCGATATGAGGCCAACGTAACGCTTTTTTAACCAAGGCTTTGACGTTAAAGGTACACAGGGTTTCAGCAAATTATTGTTGTAAATTTCTGCCGTCAACCTACAATTTTTATCGAAATAGCCATTATCCACAAACAAGAAATAATCATGAGTGATAAAAGACCTAAATTAGTGCACAGTATCGCGAAAGTTAGTCTAGTATAAGAATAATTTGCCTTTTATTCTTTCAAGTATTACCAAATCAAGATACTCAGACAAGAAGAAAATACTGAAGTGTGATTCTGAATCAGTATTCGTCATCTCAAGATTTGATCTCGAAAGACACTGGCCTCGATTGATTACGGATATGTGGATGTATTCATAACGCCGAACGCTCTCGATTATTTATTTGATGAAAAAATGAGCAAACACGCATTGATTACTTTCACGAAAAAGTTTCACCACTGATTTGATTTGCTCAACAGTTCTTTAAAAGTTCTGACCTGGAGGTGAATAGCAATTAACTCGCAGTATTTCTTTCAGTATATCGAAAACTAAGGCCATATGAGCTCCCACCAGGAATCGAACCCGGGACCACTTTCACCAAAGGTGAAAGAGCAGCCCATTTGGCTATCCGGGAGCACACGCAATCGTCCTGGTAATCTTCAATTCATAGAATATCGGTGTTGAATATGGGCAATTCTTTTAGGAAAATATATAAGTGAGGAGAGAATAGTAATGCACCTCAATATAGAAAGACTAATCTGGTAATAGGTATTATCTAAATCTTGAGATAATACAGTATTCCTTACTCACCAACAACCAAGACAAACTTCATTTCGTTGATTTCTCAGCAGCAACTGGCTCTCCGTCAGAGATTGTGAATCTTTTTATACCTTCTGTAGTCTATTCATATTTTTTTAGAAAAGGCGAAGAGGGGCCTTATCGAAACAGGAAAAATTGTTTTCCATTGTAGCGGATAAACGAGGTGGGGCGGGATAATAATGAGCTCAAGGTAATTTGTGCCTTAGAGGTATGCATGGGTCCCGGCCTAGCCCGGCTTGACGGGACGGGACGGGCCGGGCCGGACCAAATAAATAGTGCTTACCTATCTTTTCTCTCGAGCCGCGATCGAATCTCGGATAGAGGTTATAGTGTGCAATACTGAAGGCATTATGTTGTTTTGTTAGAGTTAAAGGGAAGATTATTTATAAAATTTGGCCTCGGAAAGACAAAAGTCTAGTGGCATCTTAATCATATAAAATACACGTATTTAAATATAAACAATGAGCAACAGATCATCTTTTATAGATGTTACACTCTTTACATTACAACGAATCTAAATATAAATAACTTATTTACTCAATTTAAATTTCTATATCTGAATAAAATTTACATCTGTAACTCCTTTTTGTTCTCATTGTCAGGTAAGGGTATGAAGAACTCTTCGGGTAAACTGTTCTACTCTTTAATACCTCTATTTATGAAAGAAAACTTAGCTAAATCTGTTCTTTGTTTTCTCAGCTTTAACTTCTGTTTATGACCTCCTGGAGCAGTATAAATCGGTTCTTCTGATCTGCTTCTCAACTCATTCCAAGCCTCGCCACCGTTTCTTATCTGAAGAATGCCTACCAATCGATTAACTCTCCGCCTTTTTTCTAATTTTAACATATCCGTTACGCTATATTCTTTCTTATATCTCCGTAATACATATCTAGCAGATTTTCGTTGCACTTTCTCGACCATTTTAATATTATTTTTATCATGCGGATCCCATACATTCGTCGTATAATATTAACCTCACTATTGCTTTATATCCTAACTCTTTCGCCCCTATCAGGCCTCATCGGGACTTCCATGTTTCAAAAGC
This sequence comes from Ladona fulva, assembly GCA_000376725.2. NCBI lineage: Eukaryota > Metazoa > Arthropoda > Insecta > Odonata > Libellulidae > Ladona > Ladona fulva. Next base: position 18,052 of record KZ308695.1, on the reverse strand, counting down.
AAAATATTACCCGTTTCCAAGTTCTTCTAGCGAAATTAATGTGGTTTCCCCACTTATAAACAAATCAGTATAGTGAAACATATCGATGGTATGTGATACGACGCATTAAAGTGTACCAAAACAAGACGGGCCGAATGTGGACTGATTCGAAAAAAATATCGAGTCGGGATTCGGGCCTCAAAATGCGATGTGACCAATTGTTCATTAATGAATGTGCCGGAGTCAGGAAAAGAATGTCTGCCCGTGAATACAACATCGCCAGCGAAGAATTCAGACAACTTAGTTGCGTTAAAAACTCAATAAACAAAACCATTGTTTTAATTTTTTTCTATTCAGTTCACACTCGGCCTGGATTTGTTTCTAGGTGGGAAAACCTCATAAATTTCGTTAAAAGAACTGGTAAATGGGTAATATTCCAGATATTACCTATAGGTGCACTAATGTACTAAAACGAAACTGTACATATTGATAAAATTGTTCATTATACGTATGTATAATGTAATGTATGTGCTATATTATCCCTGAATAGTGATAATATAGCACCTCAGTATAGTACGGCTCAAGGTATTACTTAGGAGAATAGGTAATATCTGGAATTCAATCTAGACATTAATATACATAGCTGGGATATTTAATTTATATTGTCAGAAAGCCCCAGAACCTAGTTTAATGAACCATCTTTGGAAAATATGTTTTAAACTAGTGAGTCTAGTGAAAGAATTCTTAACTCTTCTATTACTACGTCAAACATGCTTGTTACTTAATACCGCCAATTAAACCGGGGGCGAATTTCCTTTTAACCTAACACATTCTACTTTCTACGCAGGCAGCTACACCGAATTTTATTTAGATCCTCGCAAGTACTTTGTAATAACATTAAGTATAATGTGTAACTTTCTGAGGAGATGAATTTAATAAGAGATTGACTTAATTTGAATCGATTTACTCTCTAATTAATTCATTTTCTAGGCAAATTAAAAAGATTTTGAGAAGTTACTTCGAGAAGTGGGTATGGCTTTGAATGGAAAAAGTAAGTTGGGTCGATAGAAAATCAAACACAGAAGTACTAGAGATAGGGGAGGGTTTGAATTAAAGCAATTAAACGTCAACAGCGAAAATGGGTGGGTCAGATATTGAGAGGAATAGGAATGCTAAAGATGTAATTGAGGGTAGAATTCAAGGGAAAATACAGAGGGGAAGACAAAGACAAAAGTTGTTAGATGACATAGAGGGTTGGGTAAGTTACCAGGAAGCGAAAGAAATAGCATTGAATGAGGAATATCAAGGCTCTTACCGAAAGTAGGACTTATGTACTGTACTAACTTAAGACGGATTGAAGAAAAGATTTAGAGAATACTTGTGCCGGAACAATGGTGGAAAAGAAGCTATTTTATTGGCCAGTATACCATTGCTGCTCTATGACGGCTTATACATATTGTAAAAGTAGATATTGCGTAAAAATTAGGAGGTTATCGATATAGTTTCCCAAATTTTCAAGCCTTTATCATTTTTTATACAAAGTTATGGCATGGATTGTATCTTATAATTAAAATTACTTCTACGCAAGTTTGCGATCCATGCTATTGACACAAATTTAGTAAATGGTCGTACTTCTGAAACTCTTACGAAATTTTCGTGGTAATGACGGGGAAAAGATGAGATTACGATCAGGTTATCCGTGAGATTCGGAAATATCTGAAGGAAGACTCGAAATTTATCGGAAATGCTCTCCCGATAAGGTAGCTATAGCCGCATTATTCCGAGAATAAGATAAATGCGAGGTCTTAAACTTAAGCTTCCTAAGGAAACGTGATAAGGACGGCATCCACCAGTTTAGTACAACACTTATTCCTTGATATTTGATGGAGATATCGACGAATCTTCCTCTGTTGCATTTTATTTGGAAATTCTGTTCCTTTTAATCTGAACCAATTAATTGACTGCGCTTCGTAGAAAGGCGTATTTATATCGGTAATAACAGAGCAGTTAATTGGCTCAAAACTATCTTCATGCCGTTTTTCCTGAATACACATTTTTCCGGCGTAGGCCTGGCTTTCCTGCAAAAGCCGAATCGGTTGTTCGAATAAGAAAAAGAATAAACTTCGCAGCATTAGGCGAAGTATTGCGGTAATTCATAATGGAAAGAAACTCAGAAAGTAGAATTTTTTCCACAAGTTTCTTTATTCAACGAAAAACAAAAAGCACGATAACGTTTTTAAGGAATTATTCTCATCATCAGGTGGATGATCACGAAATGATGACGACAATAGTTTGAAGGAAGACGCGTGTTTTTTGTTTTTTAAATTTTTTTGGAAAGATACCATTTTCTGAGTGTCTTTTCTAAAAAAGAGAAGTTTAAAAATCAGTTTTCGGTTGTTGTGTACTTTGTTTCCAAAGGCGAATATATTCAATATTATTATTGGTGAAACAATTAGACATAATGTAACTCCCTCACCTCTCAGTGGATAAAATTGAGAGGGATTTTGTTATTAGATAGATAACTAGGAGAAAAACTCTGGTAAGAGATGGCGATAAGTTCTGGACTGGTCTGTGTTGCTAATAATTAAGACGAAGCTGAGAAAATGCTTCAGATAAGAGATATTACGTTACAATTTTATCTTTCATGGAATAAATTACAGAATTGTTTCAATTATTTTTATATCACAGTTTATGATTCGTTACTTCTGCATAGGAATGATAAGACCTAGTGAGGGCTCGTATCTCAAAAAACTCAAATGTTGGGTACTCATTCTCAATCACTCATATCTCAAGGTACTCAAGGTACCACTGCATAACGAAATTGATGTTTGAGCTGAAATTTGGTTGATGTGATAGCGATTGATGAATTTGAGAATTATATCTCTATATTTGTGTGTATTAAGACCACTTTCGCTTGTGGCCTATATTTAAGGATTTCAATAATTAGAATAACAATAATAAAAGACACTACTCTACAAAAGATGTGAATGTTCCCATACTTTCATAGATAAAATGGCTATTTTTAACAATGTTATACCGATTCAACTATATTGCATTCTCTTTTATCTTAGAAAATATACTCCAGCTCTCCTTCTAAATTCTATTTCTTCTTATGAGTCACTTCCTTTTTAAAAATTGTTTAACCTCCGAAGTCTTTCATATGAGTTACCGTCTTTTAACCATCCTTCAACACTATTGGACGGGAAGGGGCCATTTGACCCCTAGAATTCGTATTGAAAACTTATTTAATATTAATACCTCTCGAAATACTTATTTGCCTCTCATAAGCAAGAATTTTAGCAGTTCTTCAAGAACAGACCTTTAGGCGAACACTTATGAGTTTTTTTTTCCTTTTCATTCGTTTAAATTTTAATTAAAAAAAAAAACGCGGACTGATGTCCTAAATTTGCAGTCTATCATATCTAGAAAAAAGTTCGTATTAAAACTAGGCCTATGAACCTCATACTTTAGAAATAAGTAGTAGCAGGTTTGATGTATTAATAAAATTCAGACATGTTTTAATAAGTGTGCTATTCCATATAACGACAAACATAGAAAACCACTCGTTCACTCTTAGGAAAAAATCTCACCCAAAAATAGGGCGGAAAAATTTTTCGAATTTTTAATGAAAATTTCCTATATGTGGCTTTTGGCCACACCAAATCGGTAATGGCATTTTTCAATTTATAAAAACCACTTCTTAGCAGGGTTACCAACTTATTAATTTTGATAATTATAAAATTTCTTACAATTATTTTCTCAGATAAATCTCGAGCTTAGTTTTAATTATCTTTCTTGAACAATTATGAATTCATTTCAAGGTTACCAACTTCACAAGGCATAGTTGCCAACCATCAGAATGGATCTGTAAATAGGGTGTCATGTCCTTGCCGTATTTTTTAATAAAGAGATTTCCTGAGCACAGATTATCTTTGAATGAATTGTCGGAACTCTTTGGGATCCGATGTAAGTTTATAAACCAATAGGAAGCAGGGTAGCCAACTTCTCGGCCTGTTAATTGAAGGAAAATATCAGATTTTTATCATTGATTTCGAGATGATATTACATCGAGAATGTGTCCTTTTCTGTAGTCATAGATTATTTTATGCTTATTCGCCTCTCTGAGACCAATTTCATTACATTAATATTTATTTTGACTCACAATAATTCTTAGATCATCCTTCAATTACTTAGTTGGCCATGAAAATCTGATATTTTCCTTAAAATAATCAAAATATTTTTATTATTTATTTTATGAATGATAAAATTGTAACGTACTATCACTTTTCTGAAGTATTAATTTGAGTCAATGAGCGGCATACATCTCAACAATGCTGCGAAATGCAGGATGTGATTTCGTAACTTTGCGAAACATTCAGGAGATGTAATTTAATTGAAGAAGTGAGGAATTGAGGAATTGAGGAATTGAGTCGAACTCTCAGTGAAGTAAATTAAGACCTATTGATGCAGTTGGAAAAAGGAATTACTATATATATATGTAGGATTTCCATGATTCAAAGACAGAGGTGCAGGAAATAATATAAAAACACTGGAATACTATTGTTATCCACTATTTTTTCAGTCTTTCATCATCGATGTCGATGGTGTTAATACCTTAAATGGCACTGTTTTATTGATTTTTAAAAATACATACTCTTTCTCATATTAAAATTAAATTACTGTCTATCTTAAGTGAAATGATACGTATAACCTAGACGTTTATTTGACAATTTTGAAGTAACGAATAGAATTTAGAGTTAGATAAAAACCGTTTAATGCATCAAATACTCTATCTATCAAGGGAATGAATAACGGCGTGAAAAAGTGTGAAGGATATTTTGATTTCCAAAATCGATACAGATGAACAATAATATTGTAGGACTTTTTTTTATTCGATGCATTCAAGAATGACGTTTGTTAGTATTTCTCCGAAAAATTCGGCGTAAATAAAAACGTTGATCTGCGTCACTCATTCGACGAAGATTATAGCTGAAGAAAAAACTATTCTGTTAGATGTTTGGGTGATAGCTGATTAAATGATCATATAAAAGGAATAGAAATGTCCAACTCAGTGCTGTTTTGAATTGTCGTTGATCAAGATGAAGTCTGCAGTACTATGTGGTAAGTTGTGAGTGCAATTTCAGAAAGATCACTGCAGTTAGTCCTAGTGCATGCCGGCAGTCGGAATATTTTTATTTTATTACTTACGAGTACACAAAGAATGGATTATGGTGAAATAATTTCACGTTTTATTATACTAGCCTAACAAGAGATTTTCCATATTAATTTCAGGGGCTGTCCTTCTCTTCGCAGTCGTTATAGGTAAGTAAAATAGTAAATTGTATCTACTTTTTAAGAATTTGTTATCCAAGGAAACGGGTAAGAGTGATTTAGCTCAAGATGGTGCGCACTCAGGAATAACCCCAAGGAAGAATGGACTTGAAAAAAGTCTGACGGGACCGGGAAACGAAACCGGGTCTCCCAATGTTTTCAAGTTCATTCTTCCTTGGGATTTGTAACCCAAATGTTAGTATATTTACTAAGAAGTCCATTGCTTTATTGAGTTATCCTTGTTTGCCTTCCACAATTGAATGTGTAGTTGTGTATTGTTGTAAGAGTTTTTCATTCATTAGAGATTATTAAAAGTAAAATGAAACGAATTATATTCTGAGATTTGACATTATTACAGTTGAATCGTAAGTGAAAAATATCCAGAATTAGTACAAAAAGTAGTTTCCTTTGACAGTATAGGTAAATATTCCTTAAAATTCAAATAAAGGAAATCGCCTATATGTAAAAAAAGATGTTAAGCTGTAGATTTTCTATAATATTGTGTACGATACATTTAGATTGAAGTAATAATCTTTCTTACTACTTAATAATGAGAACGTTTTCTTTCTGTTTGCAGCTTATGATACTCCGAAACGTAAGTGTTGAGATTGTTTTCCGCAAACTCATTTTTCATTTTGCTATATTCTGTAACATATTAAAATATGCTTAAATTAATCGGCATATCAAATAATCCATCTCTTTCATTTATCGTTTCAGCTACTCCTTCCGATTGGTTTGAGGTAGGTTCAAAATCCGCAAGGAATTAATTTATCTGGTACTTCCGGTTTTGACTTACTGTCAAAACACTGACTATCTATATAACAACTATTTCGTATGTATAGATTATGAATTGTTTTCATTCATGGAATTTTTTTGTTCATGAAATCCTTTAAGTTTTCAGTATACTTAGCTTAGATGGTTTTTTTTGTTAGTGATGGAAGACTTTTTGTAACGAGTAAATAATACGAAATAATTTGAAATTTCTAATGAAGAAATCCGGAGGCAAGCTCTTTTCAAATTAAAGATAGTGATACATCGTTATAAGCTCTCAGTTAACATTTTCAATATTTTTTTTTTAGTGTCCCGCTGATGGTTACTATCCAGATCCATACAACTGTCACATATACTTCGTCTGTGTTTCGGAAAATGCGTGGGAATTCCATTGTCCCGCCCACCTGTACTACAATCCTGTGAAGAGGGTTTGTGATACCAAATCAAATGTTCACTGCGTTCCATCAACGACAGTACGATATTGAGGTGTGTAAAAAAATACAGTCATAGGTTTTCACTAATCAAACCTTTTTTTCAATAAGCCGTACAATTTCTAGCCACATTCCTTCATAATTCTTAACCTTAAACATGCGTTACCTGCATCTCACAATTTCGCTATTTTTCACATTAGCTATTCCTCGAATGGAACAATTATGAATTCATTTCAAGGTTACCAACTTCACAAGGCATAGTTGCCAACCATCAGAATGGATCTGTAAATAGGGTGTCATGTCCTTGCCGTATTTTTTAATAAAGAGATTTCCTGAGCACAGATTATCTTTGAATGAATTGTCGGAACTCTTTGGGATCCGATGTAAGTTTATAAACCAATTGGAACCTGTGTGGCCAACTTCTTGGCCTGTTAATCGAAGCAAAATATCAGATTTTCATAGCCAGCCAAGTAATTTATCATTGATTTCGAGATGAGATTACATCGAGAATGTGTCCTTTTCTGTAGTCATAGATTATTTTATGCATATTCGCCTCTCTGAGCCAATTTCATTACATTAATATTTATTTTGACTCACAATAATTCTTAGATCATCCTTCAATTACTTAGTTGGCCATGAAAATCTGATATTTTCCTTAAAATAATNAGGGATATCATCAATGATGATAATTTTTGATTGAACATATTTCGGTTTGAGTTCTTTTCTCTACTAAACTAAATCCTTGAGTTGAGCGTATAAATTATCTTCCTCGTATGATTTGGTCATTATAATTTAAACATTATAATTCACAAAGAAAAAGGTATACTCTTATATACTTTCCGCAAATAATTATTATTTTTGAAGAGGGTTTGTGATACCAAATCAAATGTTCACTGCGTTCCATCAACGACAGTACGATATTGAGGTGTGTAAAAAAATACAGAGTCGTAGGTTTTCACTAATCAAACCGATCAAAATCGTCATTATGGATTTATAATCCAAGGCATCATTTTTTTCAATAAGCCGTCCAATTTCTAGCCACATTCCTTCATAATTCTTAATCTTAAACATTAATCAACAGCTTTACCTGCATCTCACTATTTCGCTATTTTTCACACTTTCACACTTATTTATGTAAGCGTTTTGGAAAATTAACTTTTTTAAACAAACTTGGTGATTTACGAAGTAATATTTTGGTCTTGTAATGAATAATGCGAATGAGTGTGAATTAAGAGATGTCTTAATGTTTTTTTCCTTTTCAGGTGTCACGAGTTGTTCCATTTAGGTCAAAGCGATGCAGGAACCATTTACCAAATGATGGAACCTAGCTCGTAGATAACATTCGACTAAACTCTCTCCCGCTATCACCTCCACCTGGAATTTTCGACTGATTTGTCATTGTAATATATTTTTAACTCATAGACCATAATTCCTTCATTTTTTGTTGCCTCATATTGAAAGGGTTATGAAGAGAATAATCACACATATGTATGTATGTACCTTTAAGAAATAAATTATTATTTTTATTCATAATTGGCCGTTTAATTTTATCGATCTCTTGCCAATGTCATTGTGTTTGTTTCAATTTTTTTTGCTATTCGTCAATTTGTATGTAATTATTTGTTCTCTGTTCTACTTTTTTGTTTATGGTGTAGTATTCGTTTTGCTATGTTTCTTGGTTAATAGATATGGGCTCGCCTTGCACCTACGGTTTATGGTAACAAATAAATGTGAAAGTAATGGTTGAATACGTATGGTATGGAAAGAAATCTGTAGTACATACACTGAAAAGAGGTTGAGGGAATTAGATTTATTAGAAACGGATAAGGAAGTGAATGCAGGAACGCTATGAGAACGAAAATAAGACTGATACAGCTGATCTTCTGTAGAATTGAAAATAGTGTAGACCTGGACATTGACGCGTTCCCCTTTGATGATCTGCCGTTATAGTGGGACATTTTACACATCGTCCAAAAGAGCAACTATTTGCCTTTAAAACATTGTACATCAAAAGTCAATATCGATCTCCTACTTAGAGTTGATGTGAACCAAATCAAAACACGGTAAATTCGCGCAAATTTATGACTCGGTCATCTTCACACCTTTGTGGAACAACGGCCATGTGTCATAGGAAAACCAAACTTTTAGTAGTAACGTGGTATATAGTCCTGAAGCATAATCAGTGTTTCTGAGATCCGAACTTTATTTACTAAAATTTGATAAGCGTCTGAATTAAAAATCGATCTCCATCTACGAATTTGATCCTACGCAGTTGACCTTTTTACTACACTTTAATTACATGATTTAGAAAAAATAAGCGAGGGCGATTTTTCCTAAATTCATTGCGAGAGGGGATACGAGGGGGCCTATAATGATGACGTGATTATAGGCCCCAACGAAAAATGATTATAATGTTTTAGTTGAATAGAATTGAGGGATCGGTCGGTTTTCGTATATTTAAGAAAATTGAATGAAAAATGAATTGGCCTTGTTCCTGATATATACGTCTTCAGATACACTTGAAGTTTACCTGAAGATGTATAGGGGAGGAATCAATCGAAAACTCTGATAAAACGAAAATGCGAAGTAGCTCAGTCTGAGGCTTATCCGTGCCATCATCTTATATGTCTCTGGTTATCGAAAACATTATTGGAAACATACTTTGTAGAGCAAAAAATTGATGAAATTTATCAAATAAATTTTGAATTATTTATTTATAATTACGTTGCAATTTGGCCAGGTGGCAACGCTGGAGGGGAGCATAACAGAAAAATTAATTTTGATTATAATTGCCTGGCATTCGCCCATAGACGGGAGGTAAACCGCTCCATAAACCTNCAAGTTCATTCTTCCTTGGGATTTGTAACCCAAATGTTAGTATATTTACTAAGAAGTCCATTGCTTTATTGAGTTATCCTTGTTTGCCTTCCACAATTGAATGTGTAGTTGTGTATTGTTGTAAGAGTTTTTCATTCATTAGAGATTATTAAAAGTAAAATGAAACGAATTATATTCTGAGATTTGACATTATTACAGTTGAATCGTAAGTGAAAAATATCCAGAATTAGTACAAAAAGTAGTTTCCTTTGACAGTATAGGTAAATATTCCTTAAAATTCAAATAAAGGAAATCGCCTATATGTAAAAGAAGATGTTAAGCTGTAGATTTTCTATAATATTGTGTACGATACATTTAGATTGAAGTAATAATCTTTCTTACTACTTAATAATGAGAACGTTTTCTTTCTGTTTGCAGCTTATGATACTCCGAAACCTAAGTGTTGAGATTGTTTTCCGCAAACTCATTTTTCATTTTGCTATATTTTGTAACATATTAAAATATGCTTAAATTAATCGGCATATCAAATAATCCATCTCTTTCATTTATCGCTTCAGCTACTCCTTCCGATTGGTTTGAGGTAGGTTCAAAATCCGCAAGGAATTAATTTATCTGGTACTTCCGGTTTTGACTTACTGTCAAAACACTGACTATCTATATAACAACTATTTCGTATGTATAGATTATGAATTGTTTTCATTCATGGAATTTTTTTGTTCATGAAATCCTTTAAGTTTTCAGTATACTTAGCTTAGATGGTTTTTTTTGTTAGTGATGGAAGACTTTTTGTAACGAGTAAATAATACGAAATAATTTGAAATTTCTAATGAAGAAATCCGGAGGCAAGCTCTTTTCAAATTAAAGATAGTGATACATCGTTATAAGCTCTCAGTTAACATTTTCAATATTTTTTTTAGTGTCCCGCTGATGGTTACTATCCAGATCCATACAACTGTCACATATACTTCGTCTGTGTTTCGGAAAATGCGTGGGAATTCCATTGTCCCGCCCACCTGTACTACAATCCTGTGAAGAGGGTTTGTGATACCAAATCAAATGTTCACTGCGTTCCATCAACGACAGTACGATATTGAGGTGTGTAAAAAAATACAGTCATAGGTTTTCACTAATCAAACCTTTTTTTCAATAAGCCGTACAATTTCTAGCCACATTCCTTCATAATTCTTAACCTTAAACATGCGTTACCTGCATCTCACAATTTCGCTATTTTTCACATTAGCTATTCCTCGAATGTAATTTATGTAAGCGTATTAGAAAATTAACTTTTTTAAACAAACTTGGTGATTTACGAAGTAATATTTTGGTCTTGTAATGAATAATGCGAATGAGTGTGAATTAAGAGATGTCTAAATGCTTTTTTTCTTTTCAGGTGTCACGAGTTGTTCCATTTAGGCCAATGCGATGCAGGAACCATTTACCAAATGATGGAACCTAGCTCGTAGATAACATTCGGCTAAACTCTCTCTCACTATCACCTCAACCTGGAATTTTCGACTGATTTGTCATTGTAATATATTTTTAACTCATAAACCATAATTCCTTCATTTTTTGTTGCCACATATTGAAAGGGTTATTAATAGAATAATCACACATATGTATGTATGTACCTTTAAGAAATAAATTATTGTTTTTTTTCATAATTGGCCGTTTAATTTTATCGATCTCTTTCCAATGTCATTGTGTTTGTTTCCATTTTTTTTGCTATTCGTCAAATTGTATGTAATTATTTGTTCTCTGTTCTACTTTTTTGTTTATGGTGTAGTATTCGTTTTGCTATGTTTCTTGGTTAATAGATATGGGCTCGACTTGCACCTACGGTTTATGGTAACTGATAAATGTGAAAGTAATGGTTGAATATGTATGTTAGGGAAAGAAATCAGATTTATGAAAAACGGATAAGAAAGTTAATGCGGGAACGCTATGAGAACGAAAAGAAGACTGATACAGCTGATCTTCTGTCGAATTGAAAATAGTGTAGACCTGGACATTGACGCGTTCCCCTTTGATGATCTGCCGTTATAGTGGGACATTTTACACATCGTCCAAAAGAGCAACTATTTGCCTTTAAAACATTGTACATCAAAAGTCAATATCGATCTCCTACTTAGAGTTGATGTGAACCAAATCAAAACACGGTAAATTCGCGCAAATTTATGACTCGGTCATCTTCACACCTTTGTGGAACAACGGCCATGTGTCATAGGAAAACCAAACTTTTAGTAGTAACGTGGTATATAGTCCTGAAGCATAATCAGTGTTTCTGAGATCCGAACTTTATTTACTAAAATTTGATAAGCGTCTGAATTAAAAATCGATCTCCATCTACGAATTTGATCCTACGCAGTTGACCTTTTTACTACACTTTAATTACATGATTTAGAAAAAATAAGCGAGGGCGATTTTTCCTAAATTCATTGCGAGAGGGGATACGAGGGGGCCTATAATGATGACGTGATTATAGGCCCCAACGAAAAATGATTATAATGTTTTAGTTGAATAGAATTGAGGGATCGGTCGGTTTTCGTATATTTAAGAAAATTGGGTGAAAAATGAATTGGCCTTGTTCCTGATATATACGTCTTCAGATACACTTGAAGTTTACCTGAAGATGTATAGGGGAGGAATCAATCGAAAACTCTGATAAAACGAAAATGCGAAGTAGCTGAGTCTGATACTTATCCGTGCCATCATCTTATATGTCTCTGGTTATNTTAAAAGTGTTACGAAATGCCTTAAGAGACCCAACCTAGGTTAGTTTAAAAGGATTTTTCCTAAGGACCCGACCCAGGTGGTCACCTCCAAAAGTCCCATATATACGATAACATAACGTGAAAGATCACATTTCTGTGGATGGAGATTGCTGAATGTTTGATGCTCCAAAATCAACAAAACAGTATTAACCTTCGATAAGAAGAACCTCCTTTAGCTGACAGTATCATATAATATTCCATTAATTGACCACATAATCGCCTTGGATTTGACATGGCTATTATCAAAAGATTTCAAGCCGACATCTTTTAGATTTCTTGCTATTTTGGCCAGCGAATCTTAGTTTCGTCACTGAAAACTCACAGTATTAATGTGTACGTTTTCCAAACACGGATTCAGTCTTTTTCAACGCCTCTGATGTTGCTTTATTGCGGGGTATTTTACTCCGAATTCAGAGCACAGGAAATTTGACTGGCTCACTTTCTGCGCAACTTCCTGCTCGTATTTCCTGGATTTACTTATTATTTATAAATGAATCGATAAATATAAGTACAAGTCCATTTTCGCAATCTTACGCAAAGGAATGTTTTCTTAATTCGTCGTAAATTTTGTTATAATACGACTGAGGCATTAAGGAGTGGGAAATCGAGATCTTACAAAATATATTTGACGATTCTGTTCAGGGGCTGTCCTTCTCTTCGCAGTCGTTATAGGTAAGTAAAATAGTAAATTGTATCTACTTTTTAAGAATTTGTTATCCAAGGAAACGGGTAAGAGTGATCTAGCGCAAGATGGTGCGCACCCAGGAATAACCCCAAGGAAGAATGGACTTGAAAAAAGTCTGACGGGACCGGGAAACGAAACCGGGTCTCCCAATGTTTTCAAGTTCATTCTTCCTTGGGATTTGTAACCCAAATGTTAGTATATTTACTAAGAAGTCCATTGCTTTATTGAGTTATCCTTGTTTGCCTTCCACAATTGAATGTGTAGTTGTGTATTGTTGTAAGAGTTTTTCATTCATTAGAGATTATTAAAAGTAAAATGAAACGAATTATATTCTGAGATTTGACATTATTACAGTTGAATCGTAAGTGAAAAATATCCAGAATTAGTACAAAAAGTAGTTTCCTTTGACAGTATAGGTAAATATTCCTTAAAATTCAAATAAAGGAAATCGCCTATATGTAAAAAAAGATGTTAAGCTGTAGATTTTCTATAATATTGTGTACGATACATTTAGATTGAAGTAATAATCTTTCTTACTACTTAATAATGAGAACGTTTTCTTTCTGTTTGCAGCTTATGATACTCCGAAACGTAAGTGTTGAGATTGTTTTCCGCAAACTCATTTTTCATTTTGCTATATTCTGTAACATATTAAAATATGCTTAAATTAATCGGCATATCAAATAATCCATCTCTTTCATTTATCGTTTCAGCTACTCCTTCCGATTGGTTTGAGGTAGGTTCAAAATCCGCAAGGAATTAATTTATCTGGTACTTCCGGTTTTGACTTACTGTCAAAACACTGACTATCTATATAACAACTATTTCGTATGTATAGATTATGAATTGTTTTCATTCATGGAATTTTTTTGTTCATGAAATCCTTTAAGTTTTCAGTATACTTAGCTTAGATGGTTTTTTTTGTTAGTGATGGAAGACTTTTTGTAACGAGTAAATAATACGAAATAATTTGAAATTTCTAATGAAGAAATCCGGAGGCAAGCTCTTTTCAAATTAAAGATAGTGATACATCGTTATAAGCTCTCAGTTAACATTTTCAATATTTTTTTTTTAGTGTCCCGCTGATGGTTACTATCCAGATCCATACAACTGTCACATATACTTCGTCTGTGTTTCGGAAAATGCGTGGGAATTCCATTGTCCCGCCCACCTGTACTACAATCCTGTGAAGAGGGTTTGTGATACCAAATCAAATGTTCACTGCGTTCCATCAACGACAGTACGATATTGAGGTGTGTAAAAAAATACAGTCATAGGTTTTCACTAATCAAACCTTTTTTTCAATAAGCCGTACAATTTCTAGCCACATTCCTTCATAATTCTTAACCTTAAACATGCGTTACCTGCATCTCACAATTTCGCTATTTTTCACATTAGCTATTCCTCGAATGTAATTTATGTAAGCGTATTAGAAAATTAACTTTTTTAAACAAACTTGGTGATTTACGAAGTAATATTTTGGTCTTGTAATGAATAATGCGAATGAGTGTGAATTAAGAGATGTCTAAATGCTTTTTTTCTTTTCAGGTGTCACGAGTTGTTCCATTTAGGCCAATGCGATGCAGGAACCATTTACCAAATGATGGAACCTAGCTCGTAGATAACATTCGGCTAAACTCTCTCTCACTATCACCTCAACCTGGAATTTTCGACTGATTTGTCATTGTAATATATTTTTAACTCATAAACCATAATTCCTTCATTTTTTGTTGCCACATATTGAAAGGGTTATTAATAGAATAATCACACATATGTATGTATGTACCTTTAAGAAATAAATTATTGTTTTTTTTCATAATTGGCCGTTTAATTTTATCGATCTCTTTCCAATGTCATTGTGTTTGTTTCCATTTTTTTTGCTATTCGTCAAATTGTATGTAATTATTTGTTCTCTGTTCTACTTTTTTGTTTATGGTGTAGTATTCGTTTTGCTATGTTTCTTGGTTAATAGATATGGGCTCGACTTGCACCTACGGTTTATGGTAACTGATAAATGTGAAAGTAATGGTTGAATATGTATGTTAGGGAAAGAAATCAGATTTATGAAAAACGGATAAGAAAGTTAATGCGGGAACGCTATGAGAACGAAAAGAAGACTGATACAGCTGATCTTCTGTCGAATTGAAAATAGTGTAGACCTGGACATTGACGCGTTCCCCTTTGATGATCTGCCGTTATAGTGGGACATTTTACACATCGTCCAAAAGAGCAACTATTTGCCTTTAAAACATTGTACATCAAAAGTCAATATCGATCTCCTACTTAGAGTTGATGTGAACCAAATCAAAACACGGTAAATTCGCGCAAATTTATGACTCGGTCATCTTCACACCTTTGTGGAACAACGGCCATGTGTCATAGGAAAACCAAACTTTTAGTAGTAACGTGGTATATAGTCCTGAAGCATAATCAGTGTTTCTGAGATCCGAACTTTATTTACTAAAATTTGATAAGCGTCTGAATTAAAAATCGATCTCCATCTACGAATTTGATCCTACGCAGTTGACCTTTTTACTACACTTTAATTACATGATTTAGAAAAAATAAGCGAGGGCGATTTTTCCTAAATTCATTGCGAGAGGGGATACGAGGGGGCCTATAATGATGACGTGATTATAGGCCCCAACGAAAAATGATTATAATGTTTTAGTTGAATAGAATTGAGGGATCGGTCGGTTTTCGTATATTTAAGAAAATTGAATGAAAAATGAATTGGCCTTGTTCCTGATATATACGTCTTCAGATACACTTGAAGTTTACCTGAAGATGTATAGGGGAGGAATCAATCGAAAACTCTGATAAAACGAAAATGCGAAGTAGCTCAGTCTGAGGCTTATCCGTGCCATCATCTTATATGTCTCTGGTTATCGAAAACATTATTGGAAACATACTTTGTAGAGCAAAAAATTGATGAAATTTATCAAATAAATTTTGAATTATTTATTTATAATTACGTTGCAATTTGGCCAGGTGGCAACGCTGGAGGGGAGCATAACAGAAAAATTAATTTTGATTATAATTGCCTGGCATTCGCCCATAGACGGGAGGTAAACCGCTCCATAAACCTCCCATATATACGATAACATAACGTGAAAGATCACATTTCTGTGGATGGAGATTGCTGAATGTTTGATGCTCCAAAATCAACAAAACAGTATTAACCTTCGATAAGAAGAACCTCCTTTAGCTGACAGTATCATATAATATTCCATTAATTGACCACATAATCGCCTTGGATTTGACATGGCTATTATCAAAAGATTTCAAGCCGACATCTTTTAGATTTCTTGCTATTTTGGCCAGCGAATCTTAGTTTCGTCACTGAAAACTCACAGTATTAATGTGTACGTTTTCCAAACACGGATTCAGTCTTTTTCAACGCCTCTGATGTTGCTTTATTGCGGGGTATTTTACTCCGAATTCAGAGCACAGGAAATTTGACTGGCTCACTTTCTGCGCAACTTCCTGCTCGTATTTCCTGGATTTACTTATTATTTATAAATGAATCGATAAATATAAGTACAAGTCCATTTTCGCAATCTTACGCAATGGAATGTTTCCTTAATTCGTCGTAAAATTTGTTATAATACGACTGAGGCATTAAGGAGTGGGAAATCGAGATCTTACAAAATATATTTGACGATTCTGATGGTCTTATCTGATGCTTGCAAATGGCTGGGGGAGATGAATGGTACTTCTTTTTTACTTTAACTAGTCCTTGGGGCTGATAAGACGGAATCGGTCTGAGAGATGCTTGCTTGGTAACTGTTACTATGACAATTATTTTTCACGATTACGAATGCAAATTATTACTAAAGAAGATGATAGCTTAATGTATTTTTTCCTACCAGAAAAATCAACGTTTTCGACCTAGAAGTTTGCTTCCTCATCCTCAGACATTATTTTGACCTATTATGCCCTAAATGAATGTAATTGCGTAGATGAGGGTTTTGATGTTTCTTTACTAGTAACAAAAGCAAGACAATAAAATAGCAGCATGCAGTTTATGAAAATTTTGCTCACAAGAAGCTAGCAAAACATTGGAAAATTTTCATTTTATTTCATATTTTCCTTTTTAACACTTTTTGTCTCGCCTTAATTGAGTTTTTTTTGTTTAGATTTGCAACTTGGTCGGGCCCATTTCCCAAATCTTTGATTTAGATAAATAAATACTCAGCTACGATTAAATACACCTTATCAGTTTTGTCACCTTGGAAACAATGTTAATCATCAATGATGATAATGTTTGATTGAACATATTTCGGTTTGAGTTCTTTTCTGTACTAAACTAAATCCTTGAGTTGAGCGTATAAATTATCTTCCTCGTGTGATTTGGTCATTATAATTCAAACATTATAATTCACAAAGAAAAAGATATACTCTTATATACTTTCCGCAAATAATTATTATTTTTGGACAGTATATATTCCTTTTTCTCTGTGAATTAATGGAATAAAGTTATCACAAAACGCATTTTCCCTTTCGACCCTCGGTCGGAAATTGATAGACCGCGACGTGTTGCCCTGCCTTTTCAAGGTAATATCTCATACAAGATAGCAAACTTCCTAAAGAAACATAACCTTATTCCCGTTTTTAGGAATAATTACAACTTAGATAATTTCTTTGCAACCAAAAAGACCATCTTTACTCTCTGAACAAGTCCTGAGTTTACAAATTATATTGTAATGATTGATCATGAATTTACGTTGGGTAGACTTCAAGAGATTTTTACATACTCGCCAACGAGCATTTTAAAGCCTTTGAGAAGAAATCCTTCTCCTCACATTCTGCCAATCATCCGTAAAAGCAACATTCCAGCAGCTTTTGTACTGAAATCCTGCATTTTCAAACCAAAGGCGCCCATTTTAACTCCTTTGAACAACTAGAAATTATCAGTGATTCTCGTTCCCCGAATTCTATTTTAACAAACTCTAGCCTTTTTACTCATTCCTCCCCGATCTTACAAGCTTCCCTCACTTTACCCCCCATTGACCCTCAGATACCCGCAACTCCTTAGCCCCCCTTTCCCTTTCCCCGCCTCGATCCATCCTCTCTTGCCACCCTCTCCTTCCCCTCCCTGGCTATACATTGCTTTGTTTATTTTGTATTGTTCGTGATCTGTAGATGGCCTCCACTTGCTGAAACCGGTCATCTCCCAAAGTAAATCTGTGTGGAAAAGTAGACATCTTTTTCCTTCATTGTGGAATAAAGTTATACGAAATAAT
>KZ308694.1:402275-489670 GCA_000376725.2 Ladona fulva | reverse complement strand
AGAAACTTTACGATAAAAAAAGCATAGCTAGCAAATTTACAGCTTATAAATAGTATAACTCTACGTAAAATCAGATGTTTGAATGGAAGACTATATTTATATACGTTACTGTCAGCACGCTTACGGATAACTATTGTTTCTGAATTAGTGTACACTTCTAAATTATTATTCAAATACATCTTGCCTCGTTGATCTTCACTAATTATTCGAAGGGTTGATAATATATAGTATGCATGGTATTTGAATGGAGGAATTCTTGACGGATTTGAGAATTGCTTTATATAGATAATCATGAATATTTTAAAATATAAATCATCTTTACCGCAAATCCTAAAAACTTATTCTCTAAGGGTTAAGTAAAGGATTATAAATTTAGCTTAAATAAAATGAAAGAAGCAGTAATTTACCACGATTGATATTCTGTACACAGAAATATTTCAAATGAAATATGTTAACAATTCTCTCAGTTATCTCCAACTCTCTAAGTGGATCACTGACACTCGTTAATGGCGATAAACGCGTTAGTGAAAATTATTCCGAAATCGCCCGCTGGCGCATTTAAGGATAGGAACCCGAAGAAATCTTTGGCAGAGGAATTCAGGCCACAAAAGCCCTTTCGGTCGAATCTTACGTTTGAGCGCGCAAATCGAAGCGAGAGCAGCTTTTTTGGGAGGTGCCAATTAATGAAGCAGCGGCGTATCCTTTGATATATCTTTCTTTATTTAAAATTAGATCGGTCGGTATCTTTGATTCCCGATGCCAATGGAATCGTATGAAACGTACAAATAACGGTCGATAAACGAGTGCTTTAAAAATGTGTTTACACAATATAAAGCGTGTTTGGAATACAGATTTTCGAATTTAAAGGAAATTTGACTGATTTAGGAAATTCCGAAAGAGTAATTCAAAGAAGAGGAAACCGCGGCAGGTTCAATTAAGAATTTTTTAGTAACTTGATATCCCTCATAAACTAGTGTTCAAACTCAGCTGTCACGCAGAAGTGAAGATGAGCATTCGATGGTAATATTAAGAGGGAATGATCATAATATTTTTCTTATTGCCCCTCAAGTATCGTCCTTTTATAAATGCTTTCGTACATATGACCTTGATAAGTGTAAACCTCGAGCGGCAGCTTCAAAGAATGAGGAAATTCTATAGAAAATTTCAGTTGATCTGCCATATTTTTTACAATAAAAGTAATTCATCATTAGTAATTAATTAATTTGTATACATTATTTTAAATATATACTTATATTACTTTTGTACTTAATATGAAATTATGTCTCTTTTATTATAATTTATTCTTTCTCATCTTCATCCCACTCTGTTGTTAATTCTTGTTCTAAACGAGTACGCAATGAGCTTAGAAAGTATAAAGAAGAAATTGAATGGTTCTATGTAGTTGGTTGAATAGTTTGATAGATTAAACTGAAATTTGTAATGGCCCGCTGACGGCATAGTTTTCATGATCTAACTTTTTAGAGAGAGGAGAAGTAATTTATAACTGATTTTTTCCGCTTCTGCCCATTCTGTCCCGTTACAATGAGTAATGCCTTTGTCGGAAGTAATTTAATGTAATCAATTATGCTATTGGGTTAATGAAGACCGTGATACACTCGTACATGAATGGTAATTTGACTAGTTGAAATATCTAATGGCTTCATAGATGGTCTTCGATCATTCACAAGAAAAGATGAGCAAGTAATTTCTGATTCTACTTATTTCCTGACAGAATTTTAAGACTCTTTCACTGCTGTAACATAAAAAAAAATGTCATTGCTCTTTACGTCCGAGATGGATTTATTACACCATTTCCTTCAGACTTCTCTTACTTATTCTACTTGGAGGCATTTACCAAAGTTTTCCGTAAACTATTCTCATATTTTCACACGATAAAAATATAGAATGAAATGTTAATGAGCCGCAGTTTTGACAATTCTTACTGTAATTGCTCAGAAATGGTTCCTTTGAATTTATGTAGTTTTCGGTATCTGTGAAAAAGACTCGCGTTTTTCGAGAGGAGAAAATCTGAACTCAAGTCGAAGAAGGCGCAAAACATTATTTTCGCTCTTCATTTCCCTCAACGGGAAAACGGCACTTTCCGTGGCGAGAGCCTTCAGCACGCTTCAAACGCTACTTTTATGTTAACAACACCCCGTGCCATTTTTCCAGTTCTCTCTCTGCAGACGCCTACCTTCTTATCCCTACCCTCTTCACCGTTACCCTTCCCAATCCCTTCCCCTTCCATCCCCACCCCCTGCCAAACCCCACCCCCTGCCATCCTCCTTTATCGCATCCCCTCAGACCACTTCCATCTCCCGAACCACTTCACGGAGCTACTCCGTCAAATTAATAGTGCTGTCACTTCCCCTAACAAGCCTAATCGCTACAAAACCTTATAACAAGGATTAAAAAAGGGATTTCTCCACCCACTCAATTAGCTCGCTCTTTCGGAGTGTGTGTGTGTGTTGGAGGGACTGGGGTAGGAATAGGACGCAGTGGAAGAAGCGGAAGGTAGAAAGAGAGATGAAAAAGGCATGATGCGGAAAGAGTTTGAGAAAGAAATAGTATTTGAGGGAAGAAGCAGGGCCTGGTCTGTAAAACTAAAATATTTGGACTTATGAAAATGATACCAGTTAATGGATGAAAGTTGAGCATTTCCCATCGGTACTTACCTCTTTCTGTATTTCATTTTTGTGGGTAAACGAAAAGATCGAATGTACTGAATGGATCTAGAACATTTTTTAAGGAATGTTGGGATTGTGAGAGATTACCTTTCTCAATTGAACTTCGTTATTGACTTTACAGTGTTATCTAGATCTAAATAAATAGAATATAAATATAATATGAATAGTGGTAATGATATCGGTTGGAATTCAGATGAGCAATATACCTCAAGCATTTTTTCGCGTGATCTTTTGATTTAATTCTGCATGGTAAAGCAGGGATTGATTCCCCTCAGAATTCAAAAATAATACTTTCCTACTGATCGTGTCTTAACGAATTATCGGTCTGACATCGTTCACAAGATAGAAACGAAGAAATCCGATTTTTGCTGTTAAAATTTTTTTCTAAAAGGCTTGCAAAGGCTCGAAAACAATTTAATTTAATTAAATGTTCTTCAAAAATAAAATTTTAATTTATAATGCGTTCGGAGAGTATCAATCATTCTCCTTAGACGTATTTTTAAAAGTAATTCCAAGCATTCTGATCGTGAAGTTCGCTCCAATAACTCATTCCAGGAGTCCTTAACTAAAAGTTACCAATCCCAATATTTTTTGACAATTTGGACGAAAATCGCCAAAGAAGAGATCCTCTATGCAGACGCTTTGTCTTTGTTATTAATCAAGGAATATATATCTTCGTAATCGATGGTATTACCCATCCCTCTTATGCCAATTTATATACATTATATGTTATTACATACTTTATCTTTCTTGTCTTTACTTTATTCCGGTTCAGGAGATACAGGCGCTGATTTTTCCACTGTGAAAATTCTTTGCATACGGTGAGGTCAATAGTGAGGCGTCCGGAAGGTAACCAGAAACCCTCACCGCCGGCATTGCTTACAAACTAATGTTAAACTGCTATTGTTACACCATTTCTTCCTCCCGGTGGGGGGCTCACATGATCTCAGCTGTCGAACCACTTTTAACGATACTACTTTTCAACGTCAGTTTATAAACATAGAGCTCATAACCTTGGAAAATGCATACTTCAAGTAAATAATGATACACACGTAAAGCTTGCAGTGGAATTCGGAAATGTTTTAATAACGGAAAATAGAGCTACAATGCTCCATCACCGACATATTCTTTGTCAAGTTCTACCACCTTGAATATTTCACAAAACAAACCTAAATTTATGACTTTATGTTCGTAAACAGGGACAAATGGAGATAAATTTCGTGTAACCTACGCCACCGTTTCTTATAGTTTTATGCTTCCAGCTTTATTACTATTTTCATAGAAATATCTCTGTGTGATTTTCTGGAACTGAGAAGTTCTTTCATTAATTTACGTGCGTTCTTCAGGTAAAGAGCTAACTTTTCATGTATTTCGTCATATATCATCAAATGTAATTTCCACTAAATTTTTTGTTTTCCTTCATATCGTGCCTAAGTTTTCATCATATTTATACATTCGTCACACCTCATATTAATGGTCGTAATTATTTGTCGCAAGCATCTTTTCTCTTGTCGACATTAATAATTGTCTATTTACAAAGTTTTATCTTGAATTACAAAAGTACTAAGGAATACTTTGCAAGAGTAAAACCTCTTGTCTTTCATGGAAACAAGGGTGTTTTTCTATTATGTGCGTGGAATACAAATCAGTGATTTCTGGGATGTCCTTTGGCACTTCTGATTTTGTTCTCGTGTGCAATTCACAGTGAAATAGGGGCGGAAAATATGTTTCCAATTAGGAGTATTCCAGAAGAGAGCGATGGATAAATTCATTCTGACAATCCGAGATGAGATTCCAAACGAAATAAACGAAGCTAATTGGATTTTTAAAATAAGCGGACGTAGGGGCTCCTGGAAAGTAAGTTGCCGCAACGGCCACGTAATTGGATTTGTTCTTCTCAAATAATACTCTCATGAAAGACCTCCACTGTCTCCATTGATTTGCCGCTTGAAACACTGGTGAAGGAGAATCTCTAACTTATTTGCGGGCAGAAGAGTTTACCTTACATGTTAATGATAGCGGAACATTTCTATGCAATAAAAAAAGACACCCGTGAAACAACGTGCATGAAACCAATAGAATTGTAATCTACTTCAACTGATGATAGCGTAAGCAACCTCACTTCCAATGTATATACACACAGAGGACCTTATTAGTCGAAAATTGAGATCATGAAGTCCCATCTTCCATTCAACCTATTATTGTTAATATTACTGTAAAACAATATTATGTTACGAATCTCTTTTTGAATTTTATATCCTCATTATTGGCTTCTAAAATTACATTAGCACTATTATATTATCGATTTTAATACCCAATAACTTCATTAGGAAGATATCCTTTCTATTTCTCAGCAGTTTTGCATGATACTAGTCTTAATGTTAATCATGGTCGTGTAATGAGTCACCAGAGATCTTCTACTCCTAAAACATTTCATTTAAATTGAATTTTCATGTAGTTTGCATCAGATTCTCAAATAGATTCAAGTTATTCTTTAAAAAGTCTAAGAAAAACTCCTCCTTTGCTTCCGGTGAAAGAGAAAATACGCGAATGTATTTTTAAAAATTTTGGGCGTTTTAAGGTATATGAAAATACCGATTTGAGGAGATAGAACATAAAAGTGTCACAAAGCCGTAAAAATTGCTTAGTACAAAAGTTATGCATCCATCAAAGAGTTTTCACATCCCCGATACGCCATTTATGATCTTTTTATATGGCACTCTCGATCCACCAAACTACCAAAATAGTAGTCTATAAATTATAATTTATCTATCTTGCGGCTCATGGCGCTATCATGTTGTCTTCCTCGAATAGAAAAATTCGGACATTTAGAAACACCTTTTATTTCTACGCCGCGAAATCATACCGATCTTAATGTTATCTTCTTCGCTGTAATTGGTTGACGCCGTTCCCAGTGATCTTATCTCCCTCTGTCCCGGCCTAACCTCGCCTAAATAACGAGTTTATTCATTCATTCTGTTTGCCGCGATTTCACCTGCCACTACAGCGCCATCTCATGCCACCCGCGCTCTTTATGCCCTCTCAGGCGCGCCAAATATCATTTTAGGACTGGGGATGCTTCTTCAATTCTTCCATTCGCACGGAACAAGCTGGGAGATGATTTCATTTTTTTTTCTTTAGAATTTAATTATAAGAATGGCAATTTAGACAAAGACTAGACATTTTTCTACACTTGTTTATTTATTCGTCTTCAAGCAAGCTGCCGGTGCTGAGAGATTGCACCGCTATTACATCCTCAACAAGTCGATGTTGTATCGTATTGCGTATTTCGCGCATGAAACCATCAAACTGATTAAATACCATCAATGAATGGTAGATTTTTTGAACAAATATTCAATTTTTTTATGCGATTGCCCCAATTTCTCGTTTTAACTATACTTGCTGAGATGATGAATTCTCAATTGGTTTTGCCCAAATAATTTATTACTCGAGAATTCATATGAGCAAGGTAACCGTACCTACCGTAAGATATAGTTAACGTATTATCAATCCGAAATGCTATCGCTGAAACATTTAAGATACTTTGCTTACCATATCATGACTACGAGCTATTCCATGTGATAAGCGATCTGAGAATGCATTCCCTTTTCAGCCAGCATGCCGTTGATTAAAGACGCTAATTAGCAACATTTTGGGCAAAATTAAATGTGAATTATACGAAATTTATCCTTTTATTTTTATTATTTTATAAATCCTTACAGATATACTCAAGAATGCCATACCTATAAACATAGCATAATGCAGCTTAGTTATAAGAAGTCCTTTATTATAGCTTGATATTAAATATCTAAGGACAGCTCAATATACGATACACTCGCGCGTAGTGCCGCATTATTTGTGGCGCATTATTGTAACATGTATGGCGTATCTCAAATAAAAATGAAACAATTGAATTATGTATATGAAACGCCACCCCTGGGATCTTATGCCGTTAAATCCATTAACCACTAAGTGATTTGCTTGTCTTTGGTACTCATGGAATCAGCTCGTCTTATTCCATCAATCATTTGGTGTTTCAATATGTGCCTATAAAATTATAATTTGAGGATTAAAAGATACCAATTAAGGATTTCACTCCTTTTTTACGACTTTTAGAAGGGAATGTAACCATAGGTACCCGTATTTCTCCTGAAAAACGTTTGAAAATGAAAACCTTTAAGGTTTAACGTTTTCCGAGTATTTCTTCTGAAAATAAGGCTATACCTCTACTCAAGCGTTGCTTGAACATGTATATTGCATTAAATCTACTTTAAGAACTTTGGTTGAGAATTAGTAGGAGTCTATATTAATCTTATATCGACTTTTCCTAGCTTTGGAAAACTTCTACATTTGAAGTTGTGCTCGATAAAAGGTACGAATGAACCGATTTTTATTGTTAATATAGATAGATATTAAAGTCTAAAGACTCATTCTAGATGCAGTTGGCTGGAATATGTTGGAGCTTCATTAACTCCGTATTTTTATCGAGTTGAAATGTGCCTTAAGAATTCACAGAATATTTTTCTACACGAATTTTATTTCAAATGCTACGTGTCCCGATTTACGTCTCGGAAGAAAGAAAATAATCAGTCTGCGATTACAGTAAATTGTCTTTTAGAGTAAAATAAAGAACATCAGGTTAGCGGAATTCATGAAAGGGTGAATTCATCATGGATTTATGGAAGGTTTCACTCATTCTTAGATTCATGGAATGGTTTTTAGAAAGATAGGAATGTAAGTTTCTTCCGATATTGCGAATAAATATCAACATCCTAGAGGAGACAACCATTCCATTTACAATTTATTTAAAGGACAATGTAAATTGAACTACTCCATAATTGAAATCAAATTTAAAGTAATTCGAGAGCTTATAAAAAGAGAAAATGCATTATATTAAGCCCTTTGTCGCCTTCACTCTAACTTATTACTCAATGTAAAAACAATGAAATTCATGATCTATCCCGAACTCGTCGGTTTACTTTGTCTTGTTTATTAAAACTGAAAAAAATCTGTCAACTACAAAAATATTGCTTAATGCGCTTCCTTATATATGAATATTCCCTGCTTAATATATGGGACTTTTTCTACAGTCAATATCTTTCATCCATAATTCATTCTTTCCGAGTATTTTTATCTTCTTTAGAGTCAGGATGGCCCTATTTCATCGTAAGAAAACAAATATTTCAAATGCTTGCCTTTGAATGGCATATGTAATATATTAATGGCGGAATGCCTGAATTTCTTAACTTGAAATAAAATATTACTCATTTACCTCACCAGCGCCTGCTGACCATTGAACGATTCCTTTTCGATAGAAGAATTCGTCCGTCTACGGGAAATTCTTTTTGTCATGTGCGTTATTTCATATTTCGATCTTCCGCAATTCTTCACTTTATTCCGTGGATAAAATACATTTTACGACATCTCATTCATTGCTTATGTTTACGATTCGAATTATTTTCTTCTTTGTTTTATGTCCTTTTTTAGGGATCCTTTTCATGTCTTCGCTGCTTTCATTGCGTGAGCGTCTATCGGCCGTGAATTCCCGCTCTTGGGCATAAATCTTCTCTTTTCCGAACGTGTGTTCCAAGATGGGCTCCGCGGTTTCTGGAACTGTCAGGTCTCAATCCAAACCAAATTTATCTCTTCTCGCTTCCTTTCAACTACTAACTATCCTTCTTTTCATATTTATTTTCGACCTCGTTTACCATTATTTAATATGTACTCAATCTAATCTTGATCTCATTGAACTCTTATACAAGGTTCATACAACAGGGTATGACCCTACATGTTCCGCTAAGAGTGGTATCATTCACGTTCACCCAATCTTACAATTTAGGCAAACAAACGTTGACAAAAATGGTTAAAAATATGCCTGGAAGGTAAAAAGATAAATTTTAATGCAAATAAAGGAGTTATTTGTTAAGAAATTGGACAAACTATTTTCTTTCGAGAAAAAATCCGCCATCTACTTGGCATGGCGGGGTTGCTTAATCACGATTTTCAAATGCAAATTATTCACAAACAGAGACGTACTGGTCTCAACGATCGGATACATGTCTATTGTTTTAGAGCAAGGAGCATAACCTGAATGTCTCGAACGGGTCCGTGTTAAACAAAGGTCATACCCCCCATATTAGCTGAAATATTTCGATGCTCAGTTATGTGAATTCATAAATCAATGACATACTTAAAAAGCGCGTTGGAAGGGATAAAGAGTTTCTGCAACTAGATTTAGGTTTAACATTCAGAAAACCCTCCAATTCATGGCCGTACCACACTGTTTTCTCAACCATTGATGTCGCAATTATGACGCATGCTTTTCAATTTTTGCTCTCCAAACCCGCTTATTTAATGCAAGGAACGTATTCTATGTTTCATGAAACTGCCCTCTAACTTGGAATTATTCTACCTGACTCGTTGTTTGCTCAGTTAAATAAATACGTAATTATTCAAAATCTTACTGACAATTCTTGTTACCATTTGCTTCTAATTTTACCTATAACCCAGAAATCTTTTCACCCTCGGATACTTTTTCCTCAAAAATTGACTTAAAAACTCCTCAAAAATAGCTTTTCTTTTACATCAACCACAACTTATGAGAAAACATGTGTTGCAATTCTATTCTTCGAGAACATATTAACTTTAAACTTCATAGACGAGATGTTGTGAAATCTATCACAGAAAAAATAAAAATACGAATAGTTCCTTTCCTCAATATTTGTTTTCTTCCTCAAGATAAGCAAGACAGTCTCCCTTAAATTAAGGAGATGTCCCGTTTGTCCGAATCTGTTGTATATTAAAATTAGCTGAGAAAAGAACCAAGTGAATATTAAAAACATTCAGAGGAGAATTTAATATTTCTAATGTAAGCTTTTCTCTATTTTTCTTTGTTCATTAGCAATTTTTCGCAATCTGAAAGCGTTTTGTGGAAGAATTTTGTGACAAACGAATCGTTTTCATAACAAACAGAGATATCTCACATCAATTATGCTATTTACCACTACCTGTTTTCTAATTTGTACGATTTTTTTATTGACATATATTATACTTAGAACAAATTATCCTCACCGTATTATTTTTATAATTTTGAATAAAAAAATCTGACATAAGGAAAACAACTCTTTTTTTTTAAGGAGGGAGATTTCTGTTGAGAATGATCTAAAAACATTGGCAATGTTAATAAATGTGGCAACAATTTTATAGTGGGTTTTAAATTATGACTAAATGTGAGAAGAGAATAACTAATTTTGATCTCGCCCTGAAATAAAGTTGTTTTATTATTTTATTATTATTAAATTTGTTCCGAAAAGTATAATTTTGAAAAGTACCGGATAAAAATCCTGGGATCCTAGTCAAACTTTGTGATGGTTAAGCTAATGGAAAGAAGTCTATGGTACAACCCATTGTACGAACACACATGTCTAAAGACTCATTCTAGATGCATATGCAAAAAAACCTCTTTTAATTGCAAATTTTTCTCCTCTGGATAAATTATTCAGTTCGATTTTTCGCACCTAATAGTTACCTTATATGGAAATTAAAAGGAACTTCTTATTGATGACAATATTCATTTCCAATAGTAACTGAAAGCTTAATTTAAAAATTTAAACAAGAAAAAGGCACCAAAAATCTTTCGTGCAGGTACTTTTCTAATTTTTCAACAAAAATTATTCCGAAGTTGAAAAATAGTATCATTAGCTTGCTGATAATATTGCATATGAATTAAGATTGGTAGATCCATTCCCATAGCCCTTAACTGTGTCGGTTCTTCAGGCGATTTCATTCAAAATCCCAAGATCTTAGAGCCAATGGCTCCGTTTCAGTCTCGTGATTCCGATTTCCTTGCGAGCGGACAAGCAGCGTGGATAGTGCTTCGTTACAAGCAAAACGGGACACGCGATGAAACTGCTCACGCATCTCCCGTGATAGGCCTGCGCTGCTTCCTTTATTCCATCTTTTCCGAATTCCATTTTCCAATATCCTTTCACAGCTAATCCTGGAAGTCTTTATTACGTACATTTCAGAGGTTTTAAGCGTCAAAATCTTAATGTTAACTTTTCCGTTCTCTCAAACAACGCTACACAGCGGTGGCTTACGCACGCATGACGGAAAGTGACCCATCTGAAGACATATAACAATAAAAAGGACAGCATTGACGGTAACTTTTAGTTCCACAAAATCTGTCTCACCATCTTTTCTCTCTTCTCTATGAACTGTTTGCAGAAGTTATTGGAAGGATGATCGGTTTGTTAACTGAATAAATTAGAACATTCAACATTAAGTCGCCCGGTCTATCAAATCATCCGTGAAAATTTATTTATTTATTTGATATTATAAAGGACTCTGANTACATATGAAGATTTAGGGCATATAATAAGAAACTTTACGATAAAAAAAGCATAGCTAGCAAATTTACAGCTTATAAATAGTATAACTCTACGTAAAATCAGATGTTTGAATGGAAGACTATATTTATATACGTTACTGTCAGCACGCTTACGGATAACTATTGTTTCTGAATTAGTGTACACTTCTAAATTATTATTCAAATACATCTTGCCTCGTTGATCTTCACTAATTATTCGAAGGGTTGATAATATATAGTATGCATGGTATTTGAATGGAGGAATTCTTGACGGATTTGAGAATTGCTTTATATAGATAATCATGAATATTTTAAAATATAAATCATCTTTACCGCAAATCCTAAAAACTTATTCTCTAAGGGTTAAGTAAAGGATTATAAATTTAGCTTAAATAAAATGAAAGAAGCAGTAATTTACCACGATTGATATTCTGTACACAGAAATATTTCAAATGAAATATGTTAACAATTCTCTCAGTTATCTCCAACTCTCTAAGTGGATCACTGACACTCGTTAATGGCGATAAACGCGTTAGTGAAAATTATTCCGAAATCGCCCGCTGGCGCATTTAAGGATAGGAACCCGAAGAAATCTTTGGCAGAGGAATTCAGGCCACAAAAGCCCTTTCGGTCGAATCTTACGTTTGAGCGCGCAAATCGAAGCGAGAGCAGCTTTTTTGGGAGGTGCCAATTAATGAAGCAGCGGCGTATCCTTTGATATATCTTTCTTTATTTAAAATTAGATCGGTCGGTATCTTTGATTCCCGATGCCAATGGAATCGTATGAAACGTACAAATAACGGTCGATAAACGAGTGCTTTAAAAATGTGTTTACACAATATAAAGCGTGTTTGGAATACAGATTTTCGAATTTAAAGGAAATTTGACTGATTTAGGAAATTCCGAAAGAGTAATTCAAAGAAGAGGAAACCGCGGCAGGTTCAATTAAGAATTTTTTAGTAACTTGATATCCCTCATAAACTAGTGTTCAAACTCAGCTGTCACGCAGAAGTGAAGATGAGCATTCGATGGTAATATTAAGAGGGAATGATCATAATATTTTTCTTATTGCCCCTCAAGTATCGTCCTTTTATAAATGCTTTCGTACATATGACCTTGATAAGTGTAAACCTCGAGCGGCAGCTTCAAAGAATGAGGAAATTCTATAGAAAATTTCAGTTGATCTGCCATATTTTTTACAATAAAAGTAATTCATCATTAGTAATTAATTAATTTGTATACATTATTTTAAATATATACTTATATTACTTTTGTACTTAATATGAAATTATGTCTCTTTTATTATAATTTATTCTTTCTCATCTTCATCCCACTCTGTTGTTAATTCTTGTTCTAAACGAGTACGCAATGAGCTTAGAAAGTATAAAGAAGAAATTGAATGGTTCTATGTAGTTGGTTGAATAGTTTGATAGATTAAACTGAAATTTGTAATGGCCCGCTGACGGCATAGTTTTCATGATCTAACTTTTTAGAGAGAGGAGAAGTAATTTATAACTGATTTTTTCCGCTTCTGCCCATTCTGTCCCGTTACAATGAGTAATGCCTTTGTCGGAAGTAATTTAATGTAATCAATTATGCTATTGGGTTAATGAAGACCGTGATACACTCGTACATGAATGGTAATTTGACTAGTTGAAATATCTAATGGCTTCATAGATGGTCTTCGATCATTCACAAGAAAAGATGAGCAAGTAATTTCTGATTCTACTTATTTCCTGACAGAATTTTAAGACTCTTTCACTGCTGTAACATAAAAAAAAATGTCATTGCTCTTTACGTCCGAGATGGATTTATTACACCATTTCCTTCAGACTTCTCTTACTTATTCTACTTGGAGGCATTTACCAAAGTTTTCCGTAAACTATTCTCATATTTTCACACGATAAAAATATAGAATGAAATGTTAATGAGCCGCAGTTTTGACAATTCTTACTGTAATTGCTCAGAAATGGTTCCTTTGAATTTATGTAGTTTTCGGTATCTGTGAAAAAGACTCGCGTTTTTCGAGAGGAGAAAATCTGAACTCAAGTCGAAGAAGGCGCAAAACATTATTTTCGCTCTTCATTTCCCTCAACGGGAAAACGGCACTTTCCGTGGCGAGAGCCTTCAGCACGCTTCAAACGCTACTTTTATGTTAACAACACCCCGTGCCATTTTTCCAGTTCTCTCTCTGCAGACGCCTACCTTCTTATCCCTACCCTCTTCACCGTTACCCTTCCCAATCCCTTCCCCTTCCATCCCCACCCCCTGCCAAACCCCACCCCCTGCCATCCTCCTTTATCGCATCCCCTCAGACCACTTCCATCTCCCGAACCACTTCACGGAGCTACTCCGTCAAATTAATAGTGCTGTCACTTCCCCTAACAAGCCTAATCGCTACAAAACCTTATAACAAGGATTAAAAAAGGGATTTCTCCACCCACTCAATTAGCTCGCTCTTTCGGAGTGTGTGTGTGTGTTGGAGGGACTGGGGTAGGAATAGGACGCAGTGGAAGAAGCGGAAGGTAGAAAGAGAGATGAAAAAGGCATGATGCGGAAAGAGTTTGAGAAAGAAATAGTATTTGAGGGAAGAAGCAGGGCCTGGTCTGTAAAACTAAAATATTTGGACTTATGAAAATGATACCAGTTAATGGATGAAAGTTGAGCATTTCCCATCGGTACTTACCTCTTTCTGTATTTCATTTTTGTGGGTAAACGAAAAGATCGAATGTACTGAATGGATCTAGAACATTTTTTAAGGAATGTTGGGATTGTGAGAGATTACCTTTCTCAATTGAACTTCGTTATTGACTTTACAGTGTTATCTAGATCTAAATAAATAGAATATAAATATAATATGAATAGTGGTAATGATATCGGTTGGAATTCAGATGAGCAATATACCTCAAGCATTTTTTCGCGTGATCTTTTGATTTAATTCTGCATGGTAAAGCAGGGATTGATTCCCCTCAGAATTCAAAAATAATACTTTCCTACTGATCGTGTCTTAACGAATTATCGGTCTGACATCGTTCACAAGATCGAAACGAAGAAATCCGATTTTTGCTGTTAAATTTTTTTTCTAAAAGGCTTGCAAAGGCTCGAAAACAATTTAATTTAATTAAATGTTCTTCAAAAATAAAATTTTAATTTATAATGCGTTCGGAGAGTATCAATCATTCTCCTTAGACGTATTTTTAAAAGTAATTCCAAGCATTCTGATCGTGAAGTTCGCTCCAATAACTCATTCCAGGAGTCCTTAACTAAAAGTTACCAATCCCAATATTTTTTGACAATTTGGACGAAAATCGCCAAAGAAGAGATCCTCTATGCAGACGCTTTGTCTTTGTTATTAATCAAGGAATATATATCTTCGTAATCGATGGTATTACCCATCCCTCTTATGCCAATTTATATACATTATATGTTATTACATACTTTATCTTTCTTGTCTTTACTTTATTCCGGTTCAGGAGATACAGGCGCTGATTTTTCCACTGTGAAAATTCTTTGCATACGGTGAGGTCAATAGTGAGGCGTCCGGAAGGTAACCAGAAACCCTCACCGCCGGCATTGCTTACAAACTAATGTTAAACTGCTATTGTTACACCATTTCTTCCTCCCGGTGGGGGGCTCACATGATCTCAGCTGTCGAACCACTTTTAACGATACTACTTTTCAACGTCAGTTTATAAACATAGAGCTCATAACCTTGGAAAATGCATACTTCAAGTAAATAATGATACACACGTAAAGCTTGCAGTGGAATTCGGAAATGTTTTAATAACGGAAAATAGAGCTACAATGCTCCATCACCGACATATTCTTTGTCAAGTTCTACCACCTTGAATATTTCACAAAACAAACCTAAATTTATGACTTTATGTTCGTAAACAGGGACAAATGGAGATAAATTTCGTGTAACCTACGCCACCGTTTCTTATAGTTTTATGCTTCCAGCTTTATTACTATTTTCATAGAAATATCTCTGTGTGATTTTCTGGAACTGAGAAGTTCTTTCATTAATTTACGTGCGTTCTTCAGGTAAAGAGCTAACTTTTCATGTATTTCGTCATATATCATCAAATGTAATTTCCACTAAATTTTTTGTTTTCCTTCATATCGTGCCTAAGTTTTCATCATATTTATACATTCGTCACACCTCATATTAATGGTCGTAATTATTTGTCGCAAGCATCTTTTCTCTTGTCGACATTAATAATTGTCTATTTACAAAGTTTTATCTTGAATTACAAAAGTACTAAGGAATACTTTGCAAGAGTAAAACCTCTTGTCTTTCATGGAAACAAGGGTGTTTTTCTATTATGTGCGTGGAATACAAATCAGTGATTTCTGGGATGTCCTTTGGCACTTCTGATTTTGTTCTCGTGTGCAATTCACAGTGAAATAGGGGCGGAAAATATGTTTCCAATTAGGAGTATTCCAGAAGAGAGCGATGGATAAATTCATTCTGACAATCCGAGATGAGATTCCAAACGAAATAAACGAAGCTAATTGGATTTTTAAAATAAGCGGACGTAGGGGCTCCTGGAAAGTAAGTTGCCGCAACGGCCACGTAATTGGATTTGTTCTTCTCAAATAATACTCTCATGAAAGACCTCCACTGTCTCCATTGATTTGCCGCTTGAAACACTGGTGAAGGAGAATCTCTAACTTATTTGCGGGCAGAAGAGTTTACCTTACATGTTAATGATAGCGGAACATTTCTATGCAATAAAAAAAGACACCCGTGAAACAACGTGCATGAAACCAATAGAATTGTAATCTACTTCAACTGATGATAGCGTAAGCAACCTCACTTCCAATGTATATACACACAGAGGACCTTATTAGTCGAAAATTGAGATCATGAAGTCCCATCTTCCATTCAACCTATTATTGTTAATATTACTGTAAAACAATATTATGTTACGAATCTCTTTTTGAATTTTATATCCTCATTATTGGCTTCTAAAATTACATTAGCACTATTATATTATCGATTTTAATACCCAATAACTTCATTAGGAAGATATCCTTTCTATTTCTCAGCAGTTTTGCATGATACTAGTCTTAATGTTAATCATGGTCGTGTAATGAGTCACCAGAGATCTTCTACTCCTAAAACATTTCATTTAAATTGAATTTTCATGTAGTTTGCATCAGATTCTCAAATAGATTCAAGTTATTCTTTAAAAAGTCTAAGAAAAACTCCTCCTTTGCTTCCGGTGAAAGAGAAAATACGCGAATGTATTTTTAAAAATTTTGGGCGTTTTAAGGTATATGAAAATACCGATTTGAGGAGATAGAACATAAAAGTGTCACAAAGCCGTAAAAATTGCTTAGTACAAAAGTTATGCATCCATCAAAGAGTTTTCACATCCCCGATACGCCATTTATGATCTTTTTATATGGCACTCTCGATCCACCAAACTACCAAAATAGTAGTCTATAAATTATAATTTATCTATCTTGCGGCTCATGGCGCTATCATGTTGTCTTCCTCGAATAGAAAAATTCGGACATTTAGAAACACCTTTTATTTCTACGCCGCGAAATCATACCGATCTTAATGTTATCTTCTTCGCTGTAATTGGTTGACGCCGTTCCCAGTGATCTTATCTCCCTCTGTCCCGGCCTAACCTCGCCTAAATAACGAGTTTATTCATTCATTCTGTTTGCCGCGATTTCACCTGCCACTACAGCGCCATCTCATGCCACCCGCGCTCTTTATGCCCTCTCAGGCGCGCCAAATATCATTTTAGGACTGGGGATGCTTCTTCAATTCTTCCATTCGCACGGAACAAGCTGGGAGATGATTTCATTTTTTTTTCTTTAGAATTTAATTATAAGAATGGCAATTTAGACAAAGACTAGACATTTTTCTACACTTGTTTATTTATTCGTCTTCAAGCAAGCTGCCGGTGCTGAGAGATTGCACCGCTATTACATCCTCAACAAGTCGATGTTGTATCGTATTGCGTATTTCGCGCATGAAACCATCAAACTGATTAAATACCATCAATGAATGGTAGATTTTTTGAACAAATATTCAATTTTTTTATGCGATTGCCCCAATTTCTCGTTTTAACTATACTTGCTGAGATGATGAATTCTCAATTGGTTTTGCCCAAATAATTTATTACTCGAGAATTCATATGAGCAAGGTAACCGTACCTACCGTAAGATATAGTTAACGTATTATCAATCCGAAATGCTATCGCTGAAACATTTAAGATACTTTGCTTACCATATCATGACTACGAGCTATTCCATGTGATAAGCGATCTGAGAATGCATTCCCTTTTCAGCCAGCATGCCGTTGATTAAAGACGCTAATTAGCAACATTTTGGGCAAAATTAAATGTGAATTATACGAAATTTATCCTTTTATTTTTATTATTTTATAAATCCTTACAGATATACTCAAGAATGCCATACCTATAAACATAGCATAATGCAGCTTAGTTATAAGAAGTCCTTTATTATAGCTTGATATTAAATATCTAAGGACAGCTCAATATACGATACACTCGCGCGTAGTGCCGCATTATTTGTGGCGCATTATTGTAACATGTATGGCGTATCTCAAATAAAAATGAAACAATTGAATTATGTATATGAAACGCCACCCCTGGGATCTTATGCCGTTAAATCCATTAACCACTAAGTGATTTGCTTGTCTTTGGTACTCATGGAATCAGCTCGTCTTATTCCATCAATCATTTGGTGTTTCAATATGTGCCTATAAAATTATAATTTGAGGATTAAAAGATACCAATTAAGGATTTCACTCCTTTTTTACGACTTTTAGAAGGGAATGTAACCATAGGTACCCGTATTTCTCCTGAAAAACGTTTGAAAATGAAAACCTTTAAGGTTTAACGTTTTCCGAGTATTTCTTCTGAAAATAAGGCTATACCTCTACTCAAGCGTTGCTTGAACATGTATATTGCATTAAATCTACTTTAAGAACTTTGGTTGAGAATTAGTAGGAGTCTATATTAATCTTATATCGACTTTTCCTAGCTTTGGAAAACTTCTACATTTGAAGTTGTGCTCGATAAAAGGTACGAATGAACCGATTTTTATTGTTAATATAGATAGATATTAAATATGAGGTACTATATCCCTCTATTGTTAAAGTAACCGCGTGTAAATGTAAGATTCATAGTCGAGTTCAGGTCTCATCAGAATTTTTCATCTCCGTTCATCCTATGGTTTTGTTCCAAAATGCTTCAATTTCCATGCAGAGTTCAGTTTTTCCCCTCTGCCTTTTATTTTTATTCTATTTAATCATTGGACGTAAGTTCTTGATGCGCTGAGTAAAGGCTTGCTTAAAATATAGACGATGAACTAAAAAATTTAGAATTTCTTCATTTTCTCGCTGAAGGATATTATTTAGGCCTTATAATCGAATTTTTCCTCCGTACTGTTTATGAGGTATTACTTAGGGCTCCAAAACTAATGTATGTACTAATCCACAAATACAATAAAAATGTTGAAACAAAAGATCTGCGCAACAAACCGGCGGGAAAATGTCACTGTTGAAGTCAGAGGACCAAAAGGGATTACAAAACTAATCAACGACTTCCCAAGTGCTATATCTGCTTCTGTAAAGGCTTTTCCGTAATAAGATAAATTTTGACTGAGTATGCTCCCAGGGAAGCACAACCAGGATTCCATTTAGCGTGCCAATTTAGTGAGGCGTGGCACTGATTTACGATTCGTGATTTTTACCCCCCTTCGCGTGGGGTGAAAGGACTCCAGGTCTTCCCCGAAGGCACACAATAATAGAACAAAATCCAGACATGTTCGCGTCTCTGTCGCTGCTCTGAAAGTCGGAAATATTTGCGTTCCGATGGATTGCAATGACATTGATTTCCGCTCGAAATACGCCAGACAGTGCTATTTTAGAAGTGACAGATTTTCCGATGAAAATGACTTCTTTTGAATAAACACGGGAGGGAGCGATAGGAGAGGACCAAGTTCAACTGCCGACTTTACAAGCGCTTCAGATGGTACCGTCGAAGCATAGAGCGATTGCCAGCTGTAGTATTACTTCGCTTAGAGGAGGCTTTAAAACACCACTTAGTTATTGCTATAGGTCTAGAACCAACCGCAGTAGAAGTTGAGGGCCATGCTCACCTAATGTGTCTCAGTTATATAATCAAAGTAGTTTGTAAACAGGAGGTGTCATAGATATGGATAGGCGAATTCCATTGAATCAAAAATTATTTCTATAAGTTGCGGAAACTGTCAACATAATGCAATCAATATATATCATATTTAGCCGACTTATGACCTGACTATCATTACATAGACAAATTAGAGGTTTAAAAACACTCCGCAAGCCGTCTTTCGGCGGAACTCGCGCTCAGAGAGAAACGGGAGGCTCCTTATTACTGATTTCTGGGAAAATGCTTGAGAAATTGCTGCTTTGCGTTAATGCAGATAATTAATATTTTTCCTATATTTTCCTATTTTCGGTTAATTTCTCAGTCCCTATTTAGACTCCTTTTTAAGCATAATGTTGAAAGACCATCCAACCATATTGCCGTGCTTTTTGCTGATTTACCATCCCAGTTTCTCACAATTAATTGATACATTCTCCTTTTGTTCTTATTTAACAATCCTTTTATAGTAATATCTCGCTCAGTTGTTCCTCACTTATTAAAAAAATATACAAATTAAAATTAGTGGATATCAATGGAGAAGTAATAAATTNTTTTTCGAAATAACTCATCCGAAACAAAGGAATAAGAAACGTTCTGATTGGAGATTACGTTGTGATCTGTAATGAAGAAGTTATCCACTTGCTTATATTGTATTAACCGAGGGGCCCTATATGACTATTTTCTAGCATAGATAAGCAGTCAATCGCTGAAAGATAGATAGCATAGAAGAGCATAGATAGAAGAGCATGAAGTAATAAATTAGATTAAGGGCTTTCTCTCCGACAGAGAGCAACGAGGAGTACTGGGTGGCATTAGTTCCAACCTGGTTGAAGTGAACTAGGGTGTCCCGCAATCTAACCGTTACTATTTTTAGTTTACATCAACGACCTTAGTGATAACATTGATAGTAAATTGATAGTGATTGATAGTAAGTTAGGATGTTTACTAACGATACGGAGATTTATAGGGAAATAGGGAGTAGAGAGAATAGGTTCACCCTGTCGAATGATTTAGATGGGATTATGAAATGATGCGATGATTGGCAATTAGAGCTCAATTTTGACAAATTTTCAGTAACTAACTCCTTCAATATAAAATCTATCGCCAATTATTCTGAGGAAAAATTCATTTACAGTAGAATAGGTAACGACAACTCAACATGGGGAACACCAATCCGAAATATACGGAAGAGCACTTAAGGAACTCGGATTAGTCGAAAGAATTGCCACTTGGAGTGAAGAAGTCTGTGATCGATGTTGGCGATATTATTTGTCCTCTTTGTCACAAGTGTGGTTTTGATACTGCAAGAAAAATCAGAAAAACGATTATTAGAACTAAGTTTCGAGAATTCATTTTTTTCCCCGTACGATACAAAAAAATTAATCGATTCGGAAAATAAGTCATGCACCCCCTGCCACACGCCGAAAGGTGGCTTGCAGGGTACATATGTAGATAAAAGTTAGGAATTATGAGGGAACGAAGTGACTGACTGAGAACAGGATGTTTACAGAGCTGCGAAAAAAATAATC
Source organism: Ladona fulva (assembly GCA_000376725.2). Taxonomy (NCBI): domain Eukaryota; kingdom Metazoa; phylum Arthropoda; class Insecta; order Odonata; family Libellulidae; genus Ladona; species Ladona fulva. The sequence goes on along the minus strand of KZ308694.1, from coordinate 468,909 downwards.
TTAGGATTTATCATCTTTGATTATGAATGCTATTTATCAAAAATTCCATATATTTGCAAAATCCTAGAATATTTCAAAGAAAAGTCACGATTATTCAGTGCTGTCAAATTAATACGTACATTTTTTAAAGCCATACCTCTGCTGAATTGAAAAACTCACTTCATCGTATGTAACAAAAATACCCCTATTTGTTCACGATCATTGACCTATGTGAGTAAACTGTAGCTAAAAACTCTCTCTATAAATAAGTAAATCTAAAAGAAATTTATATAACACTTGAGTGTCAACACTTAAAATTCCTATTTAGTACATCATTGGACAACAGAAAGAAAGAATCGGGTCCATAATGAAAAAAATTCATTTTTTTCTGTTCATTTTATAAGGAATCTCGAGATAATGTGGGGAAAAGGAACCCAATGAAATTCCTGTTGTGCAATACTTTAATTTCAAAATATTTCTCTCAAATAAATGCCTATTTTGAAATAATAATCGTTAATTTTATATACAGTGAAATCTGATTATAGCGGAATCGCATGGTGCCATTAAGATTTTCCGCTATGGACAGATTTACATCATGTGCGGTTTTGAATCACGTATATGCAAATACCGCAGCCCAAGAGGAAGCAATTTTTCTGAGACAGACAATTTCCCGCCGTAAATGGGTTTCGTTACACTCAGTTTTCACTGTACCAGTAATTAACTCGTATCCACTTAATTGTAAAGATATAAGATCACATACACGGTACTCGTACCTAAATGAACAAGCGTAAGTTTTAGTTGGTCTGACTTTCTCTGGAAATAATGCTTCTCTCGCAAAAATGTTGTTTATTCATTTTCATCCATTTTCTCCGCTCTTTCTCAGATGGAAGGCTATTAGCATCGTCTCTTTATTTTTTGACGACCATGAAAGATATTTTAACACCGTGACCACTGAACTCTGAGAGCTTCGCGTTCTCGTTTGAGCTTGTACATACTGCACTGGGAAAAGAAGCACAATACTGGCAGAGTTTGAAATCGAATGGAGTAATGGGGAAGTGCGGGGGTGGTGAGTTTCGCAGGATTATTTTGCGGATGTCGATGGAGATGCTTAGGAGGGGCGGATGATGGATGGGGTGACCGTGGGCTCTTGACAGCCGGGCGGCGGCCTGCGCGTGCGGCCTGCGTCATTAGTCATTAGGCGGCAACAGAAGACAGAGATAGCAAGAGGAGATGCCATGAAAAGAGGGATACGTAGCGAAGGTAATGCCCTTTCCTCGGATGGGATAGAGGTCAGAGGTTGATTAGACGGCGGGCGGTGGTGTGAGGGAGAGAGATTTATGTCTATCTGAAAGGAATAGATTCGTTAAGGCGATTGGAGGCGCGTTGCGGGGGATTTTAGGGTTAATTTACATGTATCGCCCGCTGGCTGATCGAAAGACTTTATCACGAAGCTATTATGAGTAACAAGACACTGTGCCGAATAGGTTTCGCCAAATTTTATGCTCCGATAACTTGGCGTTATTCAGTGAAATAACCCAAAAGATTGGGTGGTAACCGGAAGATAGGAAATTTCCCAATTTCGGTAATGATACCCAAATTTCCTTTATCACAGAATATAGATTATTTATAACTCGTGTAGATTTTCCTCCTAGAAAATATTTATCTTATAGGAAAAATCGTGTGCTATACTCAGCAAATACAACGTTATGCAATAATGCGTATAATTTAAGGAGCTTTTAGAACGATAGAAAGCTTAAATGGGGAAAAGAAAACACACATGGTGCATGGTAATTTGATTACTACTACCGCTATATTATTTCTGTCCCAATGTTTAGTATTAGTAAATGCTAGTGGTACGTAAAAGCAGAAATATTCTGTACACAGCCTCTTGAATTTTGTGCGTGCATTACAGAAAGAAAATATTTATCTTCATGTGATCATTGCCAAAGAGATGAACGCTGCTTCAAATTTACATACATATCATTTCAGAGAAACTTTTTGTTCAGCAATACTTTTCTAATAGGATACATTAATATATTACGTTCAGTAAAATGCATTTTTTTACTTCAAGCTATTTTTATTCATTTTTACCAAGGAAAGCAGGACATTTTATCCAAATTGGTAATTTATTCCACGGATTCGAAAAGTTAATCTACCGATTCCACCATATTAACATAATACAAATACAGCCGAAGCTATTTGCTTACCTGGGAAAAGTTTCCGCTCTTTTCTATAATCGTAGATATATATGTTATATATTTTTTTCGTTGCAATAAAACTGAATCAAGTTAATCATTTTCATCATGAATCAAGAATTTCGTAAACTCATCGATGTTATAACCTTAAAATAAGTATCTTTTTCACTGTTGCAATCAGTGAGAATGCCTAAATCTTCATAACCTTTATTTAGGGGAAAATACAGCTATAATTTCTAGCTTGCATTCGAAAGTTTCTCTTTTTACTGAAGGAAATGCTCTACTTCTTTACGTAGGGAGCTGCAATACATTACGTATTGATGCTGATGTAGTGAATATCACGGGAGGTTCTCAGTAGTAGTAGTATTGTTAAAAGTGCTTCGACAGCTGAGGTCATTTCGCACGTAGGATCCCACCGGGAATCGAACTCGGGACCGCTTTCGCTGAAGTTGAACGCGTTGCCCACTTGGCTATCCAGGAGCCCCTTGTTTTTTTCGAAATAACTCATCCGAAACAAAGGAATAAGAAACGTTCTGATTGGAGATTACGTTGTGATCTGTAATGAAGAAGTTATCCACTTGCTTATATTGTATTAACCGAGGGGCCCTATATGACTATTTTCTAGCATAGATAAGCAGTCAATCGCTGAAAGATAGATAGCATAGAAGAGCATAGATAGAAGAGCATAGAAAGTAGGGGATTAATTTTTACTCATGCGGTTTCACGCACTCCAAAGTCTCTCGTTTAACAAGTAGCCACCTCTATGGAGTCCTATGAATTTGTTTTTAACTATAAGATTCTAACACTGAAATACGAAAAATACGTACTAGAGGGTACCTGATAGAGCCATCTGCATCTCAGACGCCAAGAAAAATGTTTCTTCTTCGATTTCTACGCTGGTAACGGCAAATGGTCTTTCGAAAGTGATGAATGAGATGTGATTTGAAGTTTGTCACTGTCTAAGAGGCTGAGTCATAATCAGCTATAGAGGATTTAATCTTCTTAGAGCAGTTCAATTGAAACTACTAGATTCCAGACGTTTAGACGATTCACTTACATAAAATTTTAGTAAATACCCTTCAGCACTATGCTTACATGAGTTACTTATCTCACTGCTTGAAAATAGGCATGATATTAATGAATTGGAGCTAGCAAGTAATTAATTCTTATTCCTTTCTTGTTCCATTTGACCAAACGGTATTAAACAAGAATGCATTCTAAATAATCATATCATATTAAATAGTTCGACTCATTGTATGAAAACCGCTAAGAAGACAATAAGAAACAGAGGAGAAGAAAGGATTGGGAGAGGAAATGAGTGCTGAGAAATTATTCATGTGCAAGCAGTTTTTCCACGGACAAAGTGGCAGGGAAGGAGGGGATGAGTTGCAACAAAAAGCCCATCCACAGTCTTGAGAGACGGAAAGGAAAAATTGAGCGAATTGAGGAGACTTTAACGCTGGAGTAGAAAGGTAAGGCCGCGGAGGGTATAGAAGTAATAGGTGGTAAGGGAGTGGGAATGAATGAATCCGGAATGGCAGCGCGGAAAAAGGGCGAAGAGTTGAGTGATGCGTAATTAGAGGAAGAGGGGCGGAGGCGATGGAATTGGTGATGGGTCGTGGAAGCCACTTACAGAGCCATTTGTGAGCGTGAGATTATTCCTTTTTGCAAATCCCTCTCTCTCTCTCTCTCTTTACGACTCCATTCCTCTTCTTTTGTTTCTGTTGCGGCGTCGCTTATAATCCCGCGGCCTCAAGAGGCTTCCTCGCCGCGGGCAATGAGGAAGTGCTAAGTGGCTTCGTCCTTGGGTTGTAGCGGCGACTAGACGGTGGGCGAGGGAGGTGCATTTGATAATTGTGGCGGAGGCGGTATGGATAAAGAATGGAGCGGAGAAGCTAAGAACTAAGAAAGTTATTGTATCGAGGATGTTTGCTGCAACAGCATCAAAAGATCTACCAAGTATAGGTAACGATTTGCCGAATTATAAAATGCAATATTACGCGTTACCATTATATTTGTGACTGTTTATTAATAGACAGTGTCCTATTTTTTGCACAACACCTCCAGTGGAAGCTTACTGATTTATCTGAAAACCTTTACCAGTAAACGTAAACTGTTTCAGCCAAACCAGCTGAAATCTCTGGTAGAATTATCATGCATCGTCATTATATTTGTGACTATTTATTAAGAGACAGTGTCATATTTTTTGCACAATGCCTCCAGTGAAAGCTTACTGATTTATCTGAAATCAGTAAGCTTTCACCAGTAAACGTAAACTGTTTCGGTCAAACCAGCTGAAATCTCTGGTAGAATTCCTTGCAAATACTTTCAGATAGGCGGAACATCTCTGATGCTAGTACATACATCACTTATATTTTCACTTGATGATAATTTCCACACAGGCATATTCAATATAGTAAATGTGACACTTTTTAGTTAAATATATTTTTAAGTCGAAAACTGAATGATAAAAATTCGAAAAAAAATATTTGAAATGCAACTTAGACAGCCAACAACCAATATCCATATTGTCTTTATTGAAGCATGAGTATTCCTTGTAACCAATGGTATAACGGCCTTTTGTAGACTTGAAAACTAAAATGTGTTCGGATGAGTCTTGACGCTTTTCCGGTGGAATGTATGTTGAAGATAGTCTTCTCGGGCTGCTAACCGGCTGGCTTCTACCTATTTCACCTAGTATTTCACCGAGAAGCCACCCGGTTAGCAGCCCGAGAAGACTATCTTCAACATAAAATGTGTTCGTTAAATAGTACAACTTACGTAATATTTTAATGCTGTGCACGACGAGGATAACGGCGAGTTTCGATTTATTGCTCTATAAATACTGAATGAAAGATAAACTGCCCTAAATTCACCATGTTCTTGGAAAAATCTCAAGCTTAGAAGATATAAAAATAAAAATTTAATTTTGATTAGTTTACTTCAATAACCATTGAAGTTCATTCTAGAAAACGTCTAATTTAAAGATTAACGTATCATTTACATGTGCGTTTAATGGCTATACTTTCAGAATTAAGTTCTTATGATTGAATTATGCGGCAGGCATCTGTTCCAAAATCCAGCATTTGGTTGGATTCTTTTTGTTGCCTTTGGTCGTTAGTTTGGACCATTGATACATCTTCCGACCCAACTCAACTCACATCTGACACCACAAACGCCTACACACTTGGCTCCCATCATATTTCACGTCATCCGATCACATTCCCACACCTCCAAGGGGAAATGAGTCTTGAGCCCAACATTATCTTGAATGGAGGGAGCGTTCCACGGTGGGAATATGTGAATAAATATTAGACAGGGTACAAGCGACGGAGATGATGATAGGATTGGATTCAAGGATTTGGATGAGAAAATCCCAAGGTTAACCATTGTGCGGCAGAAAAGGTCAGGTACAGCAACGGGCAAGAAGACTGTGAGCGTGAAAGATATAAGGCTGCCGAAATGAAACTATTTTAAAGTATTTATTTATGTTAATTTGAATTTAATTAACTTTATTGCTAAGATTATAATTGACTGATTTGTATTCAAAGGTTTCACTGTATTATCCTAATTGCCATTACAAATGAGTAATTATTAGGTTCATGTATCGGAAAAATTGTTGGATATGACTGCGCCTTGTACTTCAGTTATCTTTGGCCGTTTTTAATTTAGAATTCTGAATAACAAATGGCAGTCCTAAATAACGAAATGGCATTGAATAGGGTAGTAGAAATAAGTAGAATAGTAAGAACTCTTATGTACGTACTCTGAATAATACTCCCAAGTTTGATATATGGTACTTTTTATACCTTAATCTTTTCTTATTTTTGTTATTGGAGAATAATATACATTGAGAGATTGCTGTTCTTAAATGTACTAACTTAAAGGTTAACTGAGTTACTGAGGTATCAAAGAATTCGGAGCTACGCACACATCAAATATGAAAGTTAATGTCAAATAGAGCGTTATCGATAGCATTACTCATAAATTAATTACAATAAATTCTACTTAACTGATTAGTCTCTTCAATAGCTTAACTGTTGGGTAATCCTTGACAACTCCAAAGTAAAGATCTTTGAAGCACCCTGGACGAACAGAAGGTACAGATGCGACTAGAAAATTACTTCCACTCACCACGCCGACAAATCGCGATGGAATTGTTCCGGGAATAGCACAAAATGGCGAATGATATGCATGGACAAGAACAAACGGAATTTGACGTGGGGAAATAAATTGACATCTTTATGGGGACGAAATTCACACTAGGCAGCGCTATATTTCATCTGGAGTTCCCAGTGGGGGAGAGGGCGATGAAAGAGATAGAAGGGTGAGGAAAAAGAGAGCCCAAGGAGTCTTTGGAGTGAATGTTATGGTTTGACTCTGCGTTGATGAAGAGGGTAACTCGGGAAAGAGGAGGAAGGAAGAAGATGAGATATGCATTAAGTAGCGATTTGAGGGAAAGTGGGGGATGAGAAGGGTGGGGAGGCGCGAAGGGTGAGGGCCAGGGGAGGAGAAGCAGATGTCGTCTCCCACAGATTACCATTTGCGCCTAATAAACTGCCCATAAAGAGGGAGAGAGAGGCGATTGAATGGAATGAGAAAAAAACTCTTCCTTCGTTTCCTCACAGCGATGTTATCGCTCCAGAATTTCCAGAGCGGGTGCTCTTTCATCGCTCCTACAGCCACAATGCCCTCCTCTCAGCGATGGTCCCGCGTAAAAAAAAGCGGAATTATTGCATTACGAGGGCGCGTATAAAAATATATATATGTGTGCGTAAACGCATTAAGAAGTTTCCCCCTTTTCATGCCATTCGCCGCGTGAGGCACACGCTCATTGAAATACACCCCCTCTTGCATGCACACATCTCTTCCGGTCGCGCACACACACACACACAACAAACTAACTCCCCCTGGATGCCGCCTTCCGAGTGGAAATGTTTTCCCCACAATGCAACGCTGATTTTCAAAAGGCAGGAGTTTATTTCTTTGTTGCGCCGAGGAAATATGATTGAGTGGATTGGCAGCCTTTTCGGGTGAATATTTCATCAGCGACCGAGAATGGGAAAAATGTTTTCATAAGGGGTTTTGCGGGAGTTCCTCACAACAATTGCGCGGAAAATTATGGCGATTATCGAAACAAAAATGTCACGAATTCCGCATAAAGGATCCTTATTTTTCCTCCTCTACTGTGCTCTGGTGCTTTGGGGAATTTTTCGTTGAGTTCGTCATTACGAGGTTAGGCTGACATTTTTTGAAAAATCTGTAAGGGAAAGGTTACGACGACGTCTATGCCAATATTTCAATTCTCGGCTCAACTCCATTTTAATTTTCATTCCCCTGACCGATAACATAAATTTTTCTTTGTTCGTGAACTCATAAATTCTTCATTTCTTGCTTGCATTCCGCACCAACAAGAAAATGTTCAAGAGAAGATTGGTAGCGTAAGTACCGTGTACTTGAGGTTCAGCAGAAATAAATGGATTGTTCGTAAATGGTGATGTACTTTTTAATTATCTTATCTGATCCTTCACACATCTGAAAATCTCATGCGGATTAACGCTTGGAAAATACCCATTTATTTCTCTATTTTGCTATTTTACTGCAAAATCTCACCATTTCTGCCCATAAATTAATATGTAATGTTTTTTTACTTTCGATTAAAGTACGGAGAAAGATGGGGGTGAAAGGCTTAAAAAACAAAATTTTTAAAAAAGAAGTGAAAAATTCTCCATATCCAAAGGTTGTGATTACCTGGGATAACTGGATTTGAGTCCCAGTCATGTCACCGTTTTCCACTTCTGTTTACCCTTAGCGCTTGTCTCCTCATGCAATGTTACACACCTCTCCTTCATTCTTGTGTGCACGAGTAATTTTATTGGCGCTTAATCGTGATTAAGAGTGCTCGATATTTGCCGGTCAAGGCCCAGTTGCAAATATTGAACGGTATGATAGCTTAGATTTATCTCGAAAAGGGAAGTAATATTTAAACATTATTGCATCGATGAAATTAAACTTAAATAATTCTGAATTAAAGTTAAAGTTAAGATGTACATAGAGCGAAGTGCATTATCATCGGCCTGTGAAGCCTTTATAGGAGTTGAAGGGGCCAACTTGTGTGAAAGCACGGACAACCCTCCTGTACATGGGTTCAGAAATGGCCAAACACACAGAAAATCCGTATAATCAACCATAAAAATCACTAATGCAAGGAAGTAGTCAGTGGCACCAAAATAAGAGGGAGACTGTAATTTCATACTTAAAATGGAGTTTCACTAATGTTCACTTTAGGGCTGAGTAGTGTAATGGTTTTTTAAAGTTAAAGTATATATTATAATCATATCATATTATTATCATATTAACCCGGGATATTAACAATAATCTTCACTGTAACTCAAATTATTATCAAATGGATCCCTTAAGTGAGCATTAGTTAAAGTCCAACTTAAATATGCATTATAATGCTAAGACATTTTGGGAATTCAGTGCGGCTTTTTCTTCTAACAGAGGGACGGACCCCTTTAACTAATTTTGTTTCCCAGGGTCCTTTATTACTTCAAATGGAAAAAATTGAATACATAATTCCTGGATTTACCTAGCGATTAAATAACCATTCCCTCTCACAGTTGCGATTTGGAAATACTTGGGTATAGGCAATGCAAATGTGCGGCCTACTTGTTTGTAATGTTAGTTATGTTAAAGTAATACCCCACACTTGCGTCTATGTAAACGGAATATGTATGCACTAAACAAATAAAGCGCATTTTAAGAAATATTGTAGCTATCGCTTTTTCATTGAACCATTAACCATAACTTCAAATTCAAGGCTTGCGGCGACTTTTGAGTGCTGCTCGCGAGCCACGGCTTGGGCGTTTGTCGCTCAAAACACTGCTTTTGCATGGCGCGCGTGCGCCGTGTGCACGGACTGCGCTCGCGTGACATTCTTCACCCGCCGAAGCAATTGCGTGAGGAAAGGGAGAACAGGGATAGTTTGTGCCCCCTGTAAGCGAGATAAGGGACCAGTGTTTGGAAAGTTTATTTGAAAAAGATTAACTCGGGCGCAGTCACAATCATTTGCCTGAATTTTCCGCCGGAGGAACTTTTAAAGCCAATTTTAGGGAGCATTATGTTTTAACGGGAAACGATAAAAACGAAGGGTCATTGGAAAACGAATTGAATGGCTCTCTTCGGACGGTAACCTGCTGAAAATGTTGCTTCGCCTTGTTAAGTCGTTCTAGGGCTTAATTATTTACCGCTCCTTTAACGTGAGCTTTCAGAGAAAGATTGGTTTATTGGTTTACGCTAACTTTCCCTAACTACTGCTTACCCTAACTTCTTACATCCAATCCCTACATCGATGGGTGGTTCCTTTAAGCCATTTCCCACTTTCCTACTACTTAGCTGTAATAAAATTAAGAAGAAGAGTGATTATCTCGTTTCCCTGTGGTTTCTACTGAATAAAAGGCGTAAATACCCATCATTAAGTGAACAGAAATGGTCTAACTCTCATGAGATGGAGCTAAACACCAATCGAAATTTTGAGTTTCAGTGCAATATATTTCAAGAAACCATTAAGGTTTTCAACAAGAGATTCAATAGTATTTTAATCATCGTGAATTCAGATGCATTTTATTTGTAATTACATTCCTTTTTTATCGTCAGAAGTCGGAAATAATCATGATTATTACAATATTTTACATTATCTTTCATAAATTTAGTAAATAAATAATTACCTATTCGATTTAATGTAAGATTATCCTTTTTCCGTTTGATAATATATCAAAATGCCTATACAGCAACAAAGAAGAAACACGAAATATTCCCAATATTCACATGAAATTAACACTACTCCAACTATTCTAATTCACTTTGTTATCAAATATTCTGTTTTAATTGAGTAAGTTTTTTGAAAGTATTACATCGCATAAACTAAAAGGTAACTTACAATTAAACTGCTATTCTTCTGAATTGATTGTTACCTGATTTTAGTAATTAAACAGGTTTAGATGGGGGACTGGACAATAGGGGGTTTGTTTAAATTGGAGTAAGGTGTGAAATAAGGAGGATTAGAGACACATCTTGATGCGTTTACAAAGCGCTATGCGCTACTTTTAATCATTTGCGAAGTTTATAGCCAAGAAACGTTGAATGTATTCCCCATAGGTAAAGATATATTTCAATAAGTGGAGATGGGTAGCCCTTGAAAGCAAAGAATTCATTGCCTTTTGTGGTTATTTTCCTCGTTCCAGAGAGGAAAGTTCGTAGATTGAAGTTGCTTTGTTATATCTCATAATAAGGAAGGAGATGTAGACCGAAGCTAATAAATTACAGTACTTAAACGAGATAAGATTTAAGTATCATTCGCTTATCTCCATTGAATTGTTGTTCAGTTTTCCGAATCAGGAATCTCGAGTCGTATCCTAAGTGAACATTGTGTTCATTGAGATTATAAATTTGAAAGACCAAATGAGTACGCGCGGACGTATACTTTATGGCCGCCATTTCCAATTATCCATCAACGCTGTTTCACCGCAAAACGAAATCTCTAGAATTAACATATTATCATCACCTTCCGCGTCCATTTCCAACCATTAAATTTCGCCGCGAGCGACGAAGAGCGTGTTTCCGATTCGAGCTATCTCTTCTTCTCTTTTCTTTCTCTCCCCCGAAGGGAGGGCAAAACACCCAAGTGGATTACGTACATGAAGCGACCCGTATCATTACCAAAGAGACTCTGCGTGTAGCCGTGGGATAGCGCTAATCGCTTTGCGTGGCATCGCTGCGGCACCAATTGTTGCGTGCTTAGAGGAGGTCCTTAGAATAAGTGCGCGCCAACGGTAATTGGACGCCGCGCGCCTTCGCCCGCTATAGAGAGGCTATGCAAAATCGTACCACTCAACTCCCCCATCGGCGACCTCCGCAAGGGATTCTTATCCTCTTCCTTAAACGGCGCTCCCTTTCAATCGGAATGCCCTGCGCTGTTATTTAAGGGAGGACGATAAAATACTTGTTGGGTGTTTCCACCGTGAGATTAGAGGGTTAAATTATGTGTTCGATAAAGAGCGAGGAAAACCAAATTTCTCTTTCATCTGATCGATATTCGATGGGATATCGTAAGAAAGGGGTCGATTCGCCGAATTGAATCTCAGAATCGTAGAATCTATTCCGATTTTTATGACAAGGAACACCAAGCATCCATGGTAGACCTGTATGTAGCGCAGTCCACGTACATACGTATGTGAATGTCCTGGAGTAGCGTTTCCTTATGTGTCATCCGCGACCTAGAACCAGTCCTTGTGGAATTGCATTGCTTGCTGAATAGCACGTTGAATACTCTATTACCGGTCATCAGGATTACAAAGTTAGGGATAAACATTAATCACCAATGGGAAAGAGAATCTCTACTCCTGGCTAGCACTCCTTTATAAATATCCATCCTTCATAGATATCATTTGAATGATCCGTGATTATCCTTAAATAATACACTTATTTCTTGTTTTATTGCGCAGTAATAATGCTTTATCTAAAGATCTATCATTGTTATTGGTGATGATGATTATGAGGATGCACCGTTTACATACTTATTTACTATCGGTGTATTAGGCACAGATATATCGAATTGAAAACAGAAGAAGGTTTAAGATTGTGAAGGATGAGATTGAGATCTACGTATGTCTGTGGTGAAATATGTATCAGGGACATCTTGAATATCCATTATGATACTTACCTATGCAACTATTAACTAACAAAGACATTTGTGGTGTAAAGGAGAGTTAAATTGAACTTCCTTTTGTTTGCCTTTGATGAAAAATGTATCACAGATATATTGCGTATCCAATACTATATATAAGTCGTAAGTGGTATAAATGAGTGTGAAATGAAAGTTTCGAAAACTGGTTGAGCAGCTAGAGAGGTACCATTTAGACTATACTCATTGCTGATCTCTGTATAAGAATATTAGCAGAAAAGTGGATCATTCATCAGTAAAATAAAGTAATGAAATTAAAATAAACTCTTCTTGCATACGATTTTTTCCTGCTAGCGTGCAACATCAGTCCCCAAAATAATGCGAATACTTTTCCGTGATACCCAAATCCATTTATCTATTTCAGCCTTAAGAAGATTGAAAAAGTGATAGTAAAATCCTTACCTGAGGTCCCAAAGTTACTGTAATTTCTGTAATTATAGATATTTATACCGTTAGATTTCAGAATGTGTATAAAATGCTTTATCAGATCACTACCAACATCAAATTTAAAAGAACTAATGTAGATATCTAGTTCTTTCCCAAATTATTTCCATGAAATGTAATAAAATTTCATTTAGATGCCCACCACGGAAAGTTTTTCAAATTTAAAAATGAGAGTACATTATCCTTAACTTTTGCTATTAACGCCAAAGTCTTTCAAAAGTCGTTGTAGAGGTATGCGTAAATTATATGCCCCTCATAAAGCACTAAATGTTAAATTGAAGTTAAGACATCTAATATTTGCTTGCTAAATAAATTCTTTCATCTCGTGTCTGATTCAAGCGAATTCATTACATTTCTCTAAAATTCTGGCTGATACAATACGTCAGATGGTGTAATATGAAGATATCGAAAGAAGAGAACAAAATACGATATTTTAAATCAAGTATTGAAATGTAAGCCGGAAGATGGACCTAACATAGAATTTATTACTGAATCTTCATTACCATTTCTCTTTACTTTGAACGTTTTACATGGCTTTAAATGGAACACTATAATGATACATCTGTAACAGATTTTAGTGTTACAAATTATTAAGGCATACGTAAGTACCGTGTGAACCCAAACGTTTACGTATCATGTTAAATATTTACGTCGATATTCACTTCGATTAGTTTATTATGATTTCTTATTGTGGGAGAGAAATTAGAGGAATTGTACAGCAAGTGGTTCATCGAATAATAAAGTTCTTGTTAAATTCAAACATTTTGTTTTATCCAAAAATGAATGATAATTCAAAAGGAAATAGCAAGAAAATTAATAAATACAAGAGTAAGATGATTATCCTTATCAGATTGATAGAAAAGAAAAGAAAAATCTTTTAGATATAAGTAATATTCAGGGGAATTCGAGATAAATATATCAAAATTATTAACTCAAAATAATGTAAATTCCCGATATCAATTTTAATGGGAGACATTATTCTTACTGATTTCTTTCAAAAGTGCGAAGAAAGGGAATTTCGCGATTTCTATAGAAACGACTGCATCTATCCGGAGTTCAAATAAGAAATCGTGGATGACAAGGTTTCTTTTAGTTAATGGCAAATTAAATGAGTAATTCTTAATATTACAAGACCATGTGCAAAACAGGCAAGTAATGCGTATGATTCAGTGATGAATTTTCTTATCATATGAAGTACGCAGTAGCCTTCGTGGGATGTTTTCCAAACCGAAATGAGAAAACTCTGACAGCAAAGCAATCTAAAGAGCTTTGAACGAATTTCGGGATTCTATAGTATTTTGACGCAGTTTATGATTATCGCTTTTAATTGCACCACAAAACACAAGCATAAATACATACCAATTATCCTTATAGATATTTTAGTTAGTAAAAATGACAGACCAATTTCTTAATCAGTCTGAATGATAAGGTTCGACATATATATTACTTATCTTATTCTTGTTTAGCGCGAACGTGTAAAAGTAATCCTTTATCCTTTTTTGTTCCGCTCACGCACCAATTCCTTCAGCTGAAACTCAATACCCAGCTGAAAAGGAACTCAGGTACTTGATTCGTCAAGCATTATTGTTATGCATTTGTAGTTCATCTATAGTCAATAGTCGCCATTTAAGATATCCTTAAAAATCTTATTAGACAGACTTTTATAATGACCTACATTCATCGAGTTTACCTGACGATCCCCATTTTCGGCAAATATCACTTTTTAAAAGGATGAATATTTTATGCAAATTCTACCTCAGTATTTTAATTCCAGGCAAATATTGGTATCCGAAATATTAATTTTTAACTCTCGTGCATAGACGGGGGAAGTGAAGGGAGAGCATTAAGAATTCACTCACCATTAATCAAATCCGACAATTTCACTTTTACCTCCAAAACCAGTTTTCTCCGCACGGATGATTAATTTTTCGGCAGAGCCGAGTAAATCCTCTCTCGATTCAACAACTCCGCTTCTTCGTAACTCGAAAGCCCATCTCCATTTCGTACCGGAGCAGCACGCTGTTTTAGTAAACAAATCCTTGAATCTTTTCCTCTCCTTTCAGAACCACTTCCCCAAGTCCTCCAGCGTTGCTGTCAAGTAAATTGGACGGCGGGCGGGAGACCTCCCCATCCACCTTCTGACATCTCCTCCCCCTTCCCATAATAGCTCACATCACTCGCCCTCTTACGCTGGAAGCAGACAAGACCCCTCTTAGCCACCGCCCCACCCCAATCACGACCGTCACCTTCCACAATAGCCTCCCCCCCCACGCCGCTCCACCCCCGCTCTCCTTCCCATGACTTTCTGGCATACAACTCGCCCCGGGACTAATTAGCGCCAACAATCGATAATTAAGAGACGACCGGATTGGATAGACCTGGTTGCAAACCGAGAGAACGGAGGAGAGGGGGCAGGAAGGAAAGATATTCGAAGGAGAAGAAAGCGAAGGAAGAAAAACGGGTAAAGGACGATGTGGAGGAGAATGAAACGAAAGAGAAGGAAGAAAGACGAGGAGATAAAAATAGGGAAAGGACACCGAATCAATTTAGCTACTAATCTATCCGTGTACTAATTAAATTTGAAATGAAATGGCAGCAATATTCTTATCCTTATCGGGCACTGAAGAAGCATATTTCACTCCGTTGATGGCTTCTCGCGTGACGCTGTTTAATAATCAAACCTTCAACGAACGGCTATGTTTGATAACGGCGATAAAATATTTATTAATGCGAATTGCTATAAAGGTTGATATCCCTTGCCTTTAAAAGTTGGTTCCGAGTGGACATGCTTTCGTGGTTAAGCGTACGCTGGCTGGACATTTCTTTCTTAAGGAAAAGCTCGCAACTAAAGGAGCTGAAGTCTTGGAAGAAATGGCTTCAGTTGTATCAGTCTGGATCTTCTTTAATCGGCTGGGCGTGTTTAAAAGTGTGTTGATTTTGTTTTGGAAATAAATTAAATGAAACCACTGAATAAGTTACGCCAACCAGAAGGAAGAAATGTTCGACCGGATTCGATAGCAAATCAAGTAGAATTTTTGTGTGACTAATTGATGATTTTCCAGTCGACGAAAAACATCCAGATAATTATTTATCGAATGTTAGATACTTTTTTATGCAATTGAGAACGTAATCAGCAAGCTAATTATGTCGATGTAGTTAGTATCTCTCACAGTATAATATTCACAAATCCTTTAACTCTCTTTTGGCATAAAATTAGGAATTAAAGTAACATTATAATAAAGAATTTCTGGTATAATTTATATCAACGTAATTATTGATCTCTTAGCTGCAATTCAGCCAATCCTCATAACGTTGCCGATAATTATAAGTTTTTTCTCACTTTGCCATCTGTGCTATCACATACTACATCAGTAAAATAAGTGCAACTGCTTGTTTACACTTCTCTCTTGATACCAGTAAATTTCAATTAATCGCATTAGCTTCTATACCTACGTAGAATCTACTAAAAAGGCATTGAGTCGGAGAAAACTTAGATTATTTTATGAGATTCGGGTATCCTCTAGAAAAATTAGAATACATACTCCTAATTCAATGGAAACCAGTAATTAGTAAGTCTCTAAAAAATTACAAGGAAGAAGGTTTTCCCCCCAAAAAAGACCGGTGTCTTAAAGTTCACTCTCTCGAAGATACAATATTGGTTAAGAAAATGGCATCCGTGTTGGACTACTGAATGATGAAAATGGACGCTATGAATCCTAAGAACATTCATTTTCAGAATTAAATGCCTAAATGGATTCGATTTTTATGCGATTCCAGGAAGTGGTGGAATCTGGGGCGCATCCAGAATTGTCGCTTTACTGCTTCGCTTTAATTTTCGTTTTAATTTCGCTTCGCTTATAATGTATGCAAAAAAGAAGATAATAACTGTAACATAATAAGAGAGTAACTCAACTTATTCTGTGGCCTATTTCATGTTAAAAGTGTCGCTCTGGAGTTACTTTTTGTTACTTTTATTGACTAAGAAGATGGAGTTCATTTTGAGTTTTTCGACTGCCGTGCACTCGAACGTGACACAAGTAAGCATGTCAGGATTCTTAGCTTTTTTCTATTAAAATTTTCCTTGGTAATCGGAGTATAACAGGGGTAAGCTGGCACGGTTCAACTCCAACCGAAAATCCCCCGAACAAATTGGACGCCATTGAGCCTCCAAGAAGATTAACAAAAGGATGACGCGTGCGTGGTCACCCGTTTTAAAGAGTCGAGCTGCCTTATTGGAGGGAAACGTGATTAAGAAATAAGTTTCTTTTTAGGGCTTTTCTCTCGGGGGAGAATTTCATAGGGGGAGAAACGTGTTTCCGTGTGTGTGCGGGAAAGAGGCAGATAGAGTCTCGCTTAATTACCCCAGCAATCCAGGGGTGTGTGCCTGAAAAAGCCACCAGAACTAAGGAATAAGGAGGGGTAGGAAAGAGAAATAAAAGCAGATAAGGGATTGGGCGTAAAAAGAGAGCCGATGATAACAGATATCCTAAGGAGCGCGGCGAAGGGAAAAATAGAGCGCGAAAAAAATGAAAGCGGTCACGTTATGGGGCGTGTGACGTGAGAAGAGGTAATTAGTAAGGAGGGAGAGGGGGCGGGGAGGGGGAAGATTAAGGAGTTATGTATAGAAAGAGTCAAAGTGGAGGACGATAAGAGAGAGGGCAATAAATGGGGGAAGGAGGCGATCGATACAGATGAAAAGACAAGCGCCTGAGTGAGAGGAAATTCGAAGCACGTTTATGAAGTGGACTAACTATTTTATCAGTCGAGATAGCTTTCAGGTGAGTGAAAATTATTTATCGTAGTACCACTTCGAATTGCAGATCCCAAGGGGGGAAATTGACGCTAATGCTGCTCGAGTTTTAAAGATATTGCGCTAATGCACATGCCGCGAACTGTACGCCCTTTTCTACCATCATTACCCCCGCTTGCAGAATAGTAATCTCTACTAGTTATTTTCTCCATTCTGATTATTTTACTCTCTCTTTCTTTCCCTCCCCTCGAAGGATTTTCTCACGTCCGATGCGGACTTTTATTAATTCTTAATCTTCAACTCAACACGGGGCGGCAACTCGGAGAATTCAACGCTCGCCCGTGAAATATTGCCGTTTTATCCACTTCATAAAGACGCGTTTGTAAAATGGCTTTCATGCAAATACCTTCTCTCAATTTCCTCCTCATTTTAACGATGGTGAGATATGAATTTTTAGGAAAGGGAATTTGATGAGAACTGCCGATAGTATTTTATGAGTCCCCCTAAAATGTATAGACCGTAATTTAGCAAAGCCGTAAGCAACGAAACAATGTCTTTATAATAAATACATGCATATCTGGTTATGGATTATAAAAGCGGTCCGTATGTTTATTTTGAAAATATTTTGAGTTACATAAATTGATAATTGATGAGATATCATTGATTTCACAAAATTGTTAGACTTCAAAATGCCTATACAGCAACAAAGAAGAAACACGAAATATTCCCAATATTCACATGAAATTAACACTACTCCAACTATTCTAATTCACTTTGTTATCAAATATTCTGTTTTAATTGAGTAAGTTTTTTGAAAGTATTACATCGCATAAACTAAAAGGTAACTTACAATTAAACTGCTATTCTTCTGAATTGATTGTTACCTGATTTTAGTAATTAAACAGGTTTAGATGGGGGACTGGACAATAGGGGGTTTGTTTAAATTGGAGTAAGGTGTGAAATAAGGAGGATTAGAGACACATCTTGATGCGTTTACAAAGCGCTATGCGCTACTTTTAATCATTTGCGAAGTTTATAGCCAAGAAACGTTGAATGTATTCCCCATAGGTAAAGATATATTTCAATAAGTGGAGATGGGTAGCCCTTGAAAGCAAAGAATTCATTGCCTTTTGTGGTTATTTTCCTCGTTCCAGAGAGGAATGTTCGTAGATTGAAGTTGCTTTGTTATATCTCATAATAAGGAAGGAGATGTAGACCGAAGCTAATAAATTACAGTACTTAAACGAGATAAGATTTAAGTATNTATTTAACTTATTTGCCTTTAATATTAAACATTATAACCAACTTTTCATTGAGAAATATACCTGTGTAATATTTAGACGTAAAGATAGCTATGTTATAATAATGTATGTCTTAGATTTAGTTTAGACTTTAAGATAACTATGCCTTATTCCTCATTCTAAAGGTTTGATAAAATTTGTTTTTATATTACCACTCACAATGTTATAATGAATTTACCAGCACTGAGTTAGAAATAGTTGTCCTTTATGTAATACATTAAGCTATTTGAGGAATTTAAAAGTTAAAATTAATCCTGAATATCAATACCTATAAGCGACGTTAAGGGTACAGCGAAATTCGAATAGGAAATATTTATTTCAGGACATATGTGTATGAAACGAACAAACAAAAGCAGTTGATAATAATTGATAGTTAACCACAATATCTGAATTTCAATCGTCAATGCCTATGAAGGAAATGATCTCCTAAAATACTGAAACATGGGAGGAGTAGAGCTAATTTTGCGAAAACGGTTTTGTGGATGAAAACAGAATTTTGATTAACTCTGATCGACGCTTCGCGTGCATCTTAAGAGTTTGTCTGATAATTTTGCAAGTCGTTAGAATATCTTTAAAATTAATTTAACGGGAAAGAATGACAAGGAATTGACATAGCGGTGGAACCATTAAGAACCCGTTAAGCATTGCCATTAACCGAAACAAGTGTGAACGGGATCAGGAAGGCAATGAATCGAATCCTGAAGGAGGTAGAGGGGCAAAATTTATCAAACAGCTCAAGAAACCTAGCAGATCGTTTAGTCCGAAGAAATACGATGACAAATTTAATGGGGCTCAGATATAAAGTTGATATCCAGTGAAAAACTCACTGAAAATAACATATTTATTTCCATACCAAACTTATCATTTTAGAGTTCAAATACGAATATAAACTGTCGAAAATTTTCTCCGTGAAATAAAGCTGTTTCAAAATAACTAATGAGCTCTCAAGTTTTGCGACTGTAGGCTTTAGAGATGCCAGATATCACATAACTTGTAGTGACGTTCTCTGAAGCAATAACATTACGTATGCCATGATATTGTGTAAAAGAAATATAAAACGAAATAAGACTGCGTATCGTGGTCATTAGCCCCATGCTGTTCTTTGGATTTACTGCGGAACCTCTTAAATTTGATCTTTCATCTTGACCCTTACGAAATGTAGGTACTCGTTTTATGCCCTGAGCTCGTATTTCTTCTGATAAAACAAATGTCTTCCTGAGGTAAAGCATAAATTACAATTATGTGTCTGACTGAAATAATGGGTGTTATGACTCATTTTAAGTTACCTAAAGAAATATATCTTTAAACATAGCGTTTGTATTTAAAAAAGGAAATTAAAAGTATTTCAAATTAAAATTCCTTTATTTTATAAATATTTAGTTCTTTTCATGGGTATCTATCGTTTTCATTGTCATTTTCTTACTTTTTTCTCTACATCTTATTGATTTAACCTATAAAGGCGAATGATCATCGTAATGTAAATTTTAAAAGAAAGAAAGATATAAATTAAATATAAAATTACTATAGTAAAAAATACAATTTATTATTTTTTCTTTCATGCCACTCAAATACTTTCTCTCTTCAACCTATTTTTCGGGTATGTACGAAAACTTGAGGGACTGTTTGTTCGATAGCCACATTCTTAATTAAAGCTCGAATTTTATCCTATAAAGTGATTGTAATTATAAAACTATTTGAAAAAATGCAAGATTCATAAATCATTTACAAAGAATAAAACCGATCAAATGCAATATCAATGAATACCAATTCTCTACAACTTCTAACTATGACATACGAAATGAAGTAACAGGGAATAACAAAGATAACTGAACATTCTTGAAGCAATTGTGTGTATATTGGATTCATCGCTGACTGCTAGCAAGATAGAAATGCGAATGGACATCTAAAGAAAGTAATTTCTCCACTCAATTCGCGATACTCCCTCGGGTTGGTGTGCAGTCTTAGGGGTTTATTTAATCAAACGGTACTAAGTTCCACCATCGTATTTAGTCTCAAAGTTCATTAAGACATTTACTTCAACTGACGTCTCTTCCAACTCACCAACACGCTCAACTTTTCCGACAGTTGGACCAGAGTTTCTAGTATTTTTCAAAATTTAAACATGGCGCATTATTATGAGCTCTAGATCTCGTAAATTCAACACAGATTTAGTCCTAACTTAAGTCTGTTACTGGAGCCATTTACTCTGCTATTTATCTTCAAATATTCCGAGGAGTTAAGGATGAACTTTCCAATCATTGCCTTCAATAAAGAGAAAATATCCCAAACATGCTTCTACAAAAATCACTTTTCTCAATATTTTTGATAGATCACGGGTGCGGAATCATTCAGACAGACCTCATCGGAAAGTAGAACTTTCTACGGGGGTTGGATTCAAATGAATAGGATTTAATCTCATTTCCAAAAATTACGTAGCCAGAGTTGTTAGCGAGGTAATTTGAAAATTTTCGACTTACTAAATAAGCTCGACCATTTTCAGTATGAAAAGTAAAGGTATTAGTATGAGGCATACGTGTGTATATCTGACTTGTTTATATCTATAGTTTGTGTTTATGAAGAGTTCGTGGGTTGTATTCCTCCAGTACAATGTTTAGAGCAGAATTTGGGCAGTGGGGCTTAGTTTGGAGACGCGTCTTAAAAAACTATGTCTGCTTATGATTATTAATGGGAGGAATTTGATAATTAAAAACAAGAAGAGCAAATTTCTGTTTCGAAATGTTTTCAAGCAAATTCTCAGGACCGTCAGTGTCCAACCCGTTACCCAGTGCATACAAGATAGTACATTTAACTGATTCCATGTGGCCCTGTAGCCAGTTATTTCCTGAAAAGCAGTTTTCGGTTCTAAACCTTGATGTCTCAGGTTAGAGATATTTAAGTTCTCAGTAAAAAGTGAAACTCACTTTAACTTCCCCCCCCCCCCCCCCTGCCACACGCCGGAAGGCGGCTTGCAGGGTACTTATGTAGATGTAGATGTTAACTTTGTCTGCAGAATATTCGAAAGGAGCGAGAAAAAGTCCGTGAACTTCTTTGCACTGTTAAGGTCTCCCTTGAGGGTGAGTGCAGTGTCCTGCCAGTGTATCCTGGCAACAATTGAGGTATTCGAGAATTGGAAAAGTTACAACGGAAGGCGAAAAGTTTGTGAAGATATGTTTCGACTTATCAATTTTTCGATCTAATTTTACGAAATTTAAGAGTTACGCAGATGATTCGTAACGAAATATGGTAATCGTTAAAATATCTACATAAACATAATTACCAAGCTACAAGCCGCCTTTCGGCGAGTGGCACGGGGGTATTAAACTGAGGCTTTGCTCGTACAATTCCGAGGTGATACGTTCTTGGAAGGTGTGGATTGCGGACAGCATTCGTCCTTTCCGTTACATGGGGGAGCGGATACTGAGAAAAGTTGAGAAACAGATGCAAGGACTAGTCATTTCAAAAATGTATTATTTTTTTCTGCGAACGATTCGCAACAATAAGCGATTAAGAGAGTATATTTGTTGTGGGTGCAACCGCTACAAAGAGCCGAAAGGTGGCTCGCAGGATATATATGTAGTTTTAAATGAAGCATCATTTTCATAAAACTAAATGACGATTTTTGATTTAACAATTTCTTGAAATTAACGTATTATACAATATCAGAGACGTTTGTATTCGTAGTTGGATCTAAAGCGACTGCGTAAGGTGATACCTTATACATCTATGCTCTTGGCCAGGGGGTTGCCAACATTTTAACCACTGGATCCGCATTGGCTTTTACATTACATCGCGATCCGCAGGAAATGTACTTCGTTGATTCTAGCAATGAATAATGATTAATCCAATGCACTTCGTTTTACTTTAAACGTACGTAAAGTAAAGATTCACTTGTCCGAGAAGGTTCCAACCTGTCGTACTTTTCCCCTTTTTATTTATCCAGGTTTATCACATAAAATGATATGAAACCTTCGGGAAAGTTCGTGCGCCTTACGACATTGATTGATGTGTCACATACGGCGTGGAGGTTAAGTAACTTTCTTTTAGACCTTTATTAATCCAATCGATCACTAATGAAGAACAAATATGGACAACCACGTCTAATGCCTCGAGAAAACTTAAAAAATCGGAGAAACAATTTATTGGAAAGAAATTTCGCGAACGATTCTTACGTTATGTCGTAAATAGCGGCTGTATCTACACTGATAGGAAGCACGTACATTTCCCCTCAGGTTTGCATAGTAGAGTTCAAATCTAGTACACTTGGTGAAGAAAGTGTCTTTTGTCCAAAGACATTCCGAGTTCTCTGAGAAAGAGATTGTCGGGATCCTCTTTTCATCTGCTCTGAAGAAAATAATCCCCTCGTGTCTAACAAGAGGAGGAAACTCATTCAACCCTGGGAAAGGGAAAGGCCGCGGGGGCGGGAAAAAGAGGCCGAAAATTTGAGGAGGCTGCGACGACGGCCTCCGGAAGAATGAGGGAGGATGTGGGGGAGGGAGCTTATGAAAGGCTGTCCGTTTGATATGAATATCTGTTGGGAAAAGAATTAGGAAGAGCTATGCGAAGGGCCGAGTGTGTGTTTTAAAAAGACTTCGCTTTTATATATTGGCCCTCGGCTCGGTGAGGAACGTTTCCGGAGCAATCTTATGTTGCAACACCATTTAATTCACAATCGACAAATGCTCTTTCTAGCACCAAATCTGATGTCGTCATTATACCATAAAAGAGAGTACGTATTACGAATAGTAAAAAAATAAATTAATTTCGAAGAGACTAAATCATGGAAAAAATATTAATTAATCCTTTTACATTTTCGTCTAATTTTCCCTTGTTTCATCTCGTTCCATACAAAGGCATAAGGAGTATGCGATAATTTATGTGAATTCTATTCCTTCACGAAATGAAATGAGGAACTGCATAATTAGCATGAGACAATGGAAACGATAAATTAAAACGATTCATTTCTTCTCGAAGACGAAGCTTTTAGTTACGATACAGCAGGGTTTACTACGAGAAAAACATGCAATTTTCAAGAACTGTTTTGTCGGTAGAATGCACCCATATCTTTGCTCATCAATATTTCCAGCTGCAATTTTATTGCTCTTTCTCTAAATTATGACTCAAGTTAACATCCTAACACCTAGTTTCTCATAATTGTTCGACCTCCATTTCATATCATAAAATTCACGTGACACAATTGGTTTTTTATCGTGTATTATTTTTCAAATAAAAAATATTTAATTTTTTAAATAAAGCTAACTGGTAATTATGACAGATGAATAAGGTTATGCTGTAAGGGCTGGAGCGGAGTGCATGAAAAGAAATCAATCTCAGGTTAACACGATCGATTTAGGCCTGCCTTTTGTAGCGTACAGATAATACCACTGGTTTCTGAGAATAATTTGGCTAACAGTATAATCCGAAATACTATTTCCACTCCATAACAAATATATGATCATCTTAATTCGTGCTTTTGCTTTTGTTGATTGCTGACTGTTGTTGGACTACTTCTGTGGTGATTTAAATACGAATATCTTATGCGAAGTGGAAATTTTTCCACATCATAATTCGTTTTTGTTTCTTAATTAGACTTAATGTAAATGGTGGAAAACAGTTTTCTCCGACACTCTCCTTCGCTACGAAAATAACAAACATTTCACGCAACTCAGCAGTGACAGTTAATACTCTAGATCAAGGATAATTAGTGCTGCTGATCTATTTAATTCGTTATGCTATCTTAACAGCTAATAGTTTTAAGAGTGGTTTACATTCTGACATCGTATTACTGCGTCGCGCCGTCAGCGCGGCGTCCACTAATTCATCCGGAAATAATTAATTCACTCTCCATTATTATGTTTCAGCGATCATGAAGTCGAAGGACAGCCTATCATGCCAGCGAACAAGAAATGTAAAACCCCTCACATAAAATTGTGTCAGCATCTTTCCAATCCAGTAGAACAAATTTTTTCTTTGTCCGAGTATAAAGTGGAGGTGTTTAACAGCGTTACCTGAAATGTTTTCACATCAATTACGACTAATCAGCCATCCCTTTCATCCTCACAACGCCAACCGCCTAATCCATCCATCAACGTAGCCACTAATTCCTCCAGCCATCTTCTCCTTCTGTCGCCCTCTTCCAACCCCTTCGCCTCCTCCTCCACGTAATTCCTTCGCCATCCTCCTACAGCTCCCACTCAAACCGGACCGGGTTTATCTGGCCCTTCCATCCGCAGGAACTGACAGCACTCAATTAGGCTCTTAAAGGAAGTGGACGGACGCCTCTCTACTTCCCCTCAGGGTCCTGTCTGACTCAAGTTGGCTGAGAGACACAGAGCGAGAAGAGAAGGCGTTTCCAGGACGACCTGAGGCCTCCTCATGCAATGCTTCGCGCCAGCCTCTTCTCATCTCTTTAAAACACTTTTCATTCCATCTTCTTGTCATGGGGCGCCTATCTCCTCAGTCCTCTCTCCTCCGCACTGGGCCTCTCAGATACCCACGCTCGCCATAACCAGCCCTTCGCTGCTAACAATCCCTACAAGAAATTTTAAATAAACAATTAAAGGAATGGCTTAATCATGAAAGATCTCTGAGATTAATTCACTTCTTCGATTTAAAATACCTTCAAATACCACCTGAGATATTTCTTCTAATAACTTGATAAGGATGGTATAACAAGAGAAGTAGGAATATTGCCGAGGAGGAACGGACATGGAAATAGTCTGACAGGGCCGGGACTGGAACTCTGGTGTTCTGCTTTCCGGACGACTGCTCTAGCTATTGAGCTATATGCCGTTTTATAGACTTTTCCCGGAAATCGAAACACTTTAGTTCGAGTCCCGGTCTCGTCAGATTATTTTCGTTTCTCCTCGGGTTTTTTTAATGAGTTATACTACCATTTCTCTTGAAGAGCAATAAGATTTTGTGGTTGAGTTTCCCAGTTCACCCTATTAAAACACATGAGGAATATAATTTTCAAAATGCATATTAAAGGAGAAAAAATTTCCGTTACTGCCCATGCGAGATTGTTATTGGTGTCTATTACAATATCATCTAGAGAGCCAGTTTATTTTCGACATCGGACTGCTTAGCGATTCGTGATAACAGCAAGCCGTAGAAGTAGCTCGAACGCTCTGTGTACACCCTGCAACTCTCAGAAAGGCGCCTTGCAGGGTGTTATTAATAATTACATTACATGTAAATGTGGACGAAATGCTCAATTTGAATGCTCACCTATAGGATGGTGCGCGTGTAAGTTACAGTATCACTTCTCTGACAAGGCCTGCCTTGCTAAGTACCAAAGTATTGAGCCTGAGATTGCAAATATTTGCTCAACACAATAACCATGAGAGAGCGAGTTAGTTCTCTCATGGTATGGAGAGTATGGAGTCATCCTATCATTTTTTCATTGTGATAAATATTTTACATTTCTAAAAATAAATTCTTGACTCCAGTTAATTAAACTTTTCTTATTTGACATTTATCATCGATCGTTTTCATATACATTATTTCAATCCATCAAAAACCAGTGGGGTCAATCACGACGGTATCCTAACGGTTTCCCTGCCGCTCGGAAAGCTTTCTTATTTAAAAGTTCTCAACGTTGAAAATATCGACGGCGAAGCATCCACATATGGTTAACTCCGTAAAGGAGCAGCTTTGCCAGGAAAATTGCGTGAAATCATGCGGATGGCGTTATCGCACTAATGCTTTTACCCCATCCCTCCTCTTTCCGCAACTCATTTCCATTTCTATGACAACCGAGTCCGCCGGAAAAAAACTTTGGGTCGAGGAAGGTGGAAAGAAGGGCTTCGCTCGAAAGGGAGCGCATAAAAAAGTAAAAGATGGGTCGGCGATGAGCAAGATCGTCGGTGGTACTACAAGGGAGGGAGCTCGGTCCTGAGCCGTGGCAGGTGTTAATTTGGGCGCTCTTGCTAAGGCGACCGTTCATCTCTCCTCCGGAGACGGGAATCTCTTCAGGCTGATTACGGCCCACGGAGTGGTCCTTTTAGTGCCTTAATTTTACGGAATGAAGGTTTCCGTCTGCCTCTACCCTTCTCCGCGCTCGTCGCCTGGGAAAACGTCCCGCGACGTGTTATCCCCTAACACACGCACGCTCAAACACACATTGAACGTACGCCCACTCCTCACCTCGCGGCAGATAGCATCTCTTCCTCCGCCGACTCTTGTCGAGAAGGTTTGAGTGGATCTAAAGGTAATTGAGGATTGTGGCTTGGGACTCCCATTCCTCCCGTCATCTCCGGTTGCGAGCTCCAAAGCGTTTTTCCGTTACTTCTAATTTCCTCCCACGCGTCCCCTACGCTCAATGATCGACGTTATGCAGACTTGATGGATAGTTAAGGCGAACGCATACCGTTTTTTAACGATAAATTAAATTGTTTGCTCGAGAATGATTTATTTGACGACGAATCAGTTCAATTTGACTTTATCTAATGAGCTTGACCTCGACGCATTAGATTTATTTAGCATGTTTCGCTTTGGTGTTTCTTCGTCCCTACTCGCATCCACGATTACTTACAATGTAACTATTTGATAGACTGCATGTAATGTATTGTTATCTGTCTTATTATTTTTCTGATAAACAAGTATGCAATAAAAAATTGTTCTCTACGATGAGCTAAATTTAAACCAAGAGAAATTAGGAAGTCTTTCTTGCGTAAAACCAACATATATTATTATTATTGTCGTTATTATTATACCCTTTAATGGCCAGGTTAGGCTCGAGTGGGCCTCTCTTCCACCTAACCACGTATTTTATTGTACATAGGTCGTATCTTCGTCATAACCTCGGATCTTACCGTATGTAGGTCGTAATCAAACAGATATTTATGTTTTATTCTGTGGGCGGATGTTATCCTTCTATGATGCTGAACATCGAATGAGATTGAAATGAAATGTCGTTTATCAGAATGATGGGCCACTATTTTAAAAAAGTAGATCTCCCATTCTACGAGAATGTGCGTCTCGTATATGCGTGTCGTGGGATAAACTTCTGTGTCGCATCTATCATTTCAAATATGTTTGCTATTAGAGGAAAAATATTTTGAACCTGTATGAAAGGTACTAAATTACTCTTTACATGCAATACTAATAATATTGCATAAATAATAACAAATCATTTTCGTGTTCTTTTTTTCTGCCGTCTCCGAAAATATTCTCCGAAAGGTAATATTGAGACGTGGAAACCTTTCCTTTTCGGAATTGACTTACATTTGTCATCTAACAGATCAAGTATCCCAGCCTCATAACAATGAATTGCTATTCGTAATTTAGAGTTAATAGTCATGGGTTCACGCGTCGAATGGTAATTATCTTCCCTGAGGTGCTTAGAGTTTCGTGAATTCCTCAATGGAAGTCTCGGTGAAAAAAGACTTCCAAGCGTCCACATTTCAACCGATACCAGTCAACGCCACAATCAAGAGATGAAGCTTTCCCCAAGAGAGAAAACATTTTCTTCGAGATTGCGTGTCTCCCGAATCGGAAGACAGGTGAGAAGATCCGTCTCACTACCATTTACAACTGGAAATATCCGTCGCTAGAATTCGCACTCGTCCACTTCACTGTCACCGCCTCTATTACCGTCATTTTCAGACATCCAAACGTCGTTTCAAAGAAGGGAATTCGATTTCCTTCCTCAGCTATTTTTAAAAACGCCAGTCCGCGCTCGCTGTTACCCAGTTCCGCCGCCGATGGCGTGCGCGTGCTATCACGCCACGCATCGAATATTACAGTTCGAGCGTATTTCAGCTATAACGCGCCATTTTCCACTTTCCCCTTCCTTCCGCCTCTTCGTGAAGAATATGTGGTGACTGCCGTAATCACGTTCAACGACAATCGTCTCCTGGGCAACGGGCAAAGCAATCCATCAACGGCGGTCGCCAAAGATGCCATCAGCGAGGGCCGTCTGCTCCATTAGGGGCCACTGTGGTCAACGAGGGGGCGGGAGAAAGAGTGGAAGTTAAGAGTCAGTTAGCGTGTATTTCCGAAGGGCCTTTTAATCTGCTACCACCGTTCCATTATGAGCCCGTCCCCGCTTTGGGTCTACTGATCTCTTATCAATTAGCGTGTGGTCATGTGTGCGTTTGTCGAGAGTTTTTTTTCGGTGACACAGACTATTCCTCCTCGAATGACCTCTCCCAAACGAAATGGGTCAGAACTTAGCTCTTAAGTCGATTGACTGGAGGCAATCAAGAGGGCCGAGATTTGGAAATTTCCTCGGGTAATTTGCGAAATTTTCCAATCACCGCTCCTAATCTGTGAATTTCTCTTTCACTTTCTGTATGAAATTATAAGCTCATCGAAAATCAAATAGGTACTGCCGTCTCCTCAGGAGTTACGCTGCATTAATAGGTTTACTTAGTCGCCAGTTACTTCTGCAGACCACTGCTGCCACTATTTCTTAGAAATGCGCTGGAATGTAGATTATTGAGAAATACCTACGTTTTTCGTTTCTCTACAATTTTTCTTTCTTTTTTAATATATTTGTATTTAATAATTAAAAATAAATAATATTTGTATGGTTTATTTACGCTTAGGTATCTACACATTAATTTTTATATATTATATATTGATAATATATTTACTATTATTTTTGTGCTATTTACTAATTTTTATTTTTAAATATATAATCATTATATTTAGTTAATTTTTTTGTTTGCCTACAACTTTAATAGAAACGCTAAAATGTGAATTACGGGATTATATTGAAACAATTTATTTACAACAAGGGTAAAAGTCATTAACTTTATATAGCATATTATTACAGCGTAAATACGTTAAAATAAATGAAGGATAAGTATAACCGGAGATTGGATGTATTTACATACCACATGCAAATTAATTTACATAAGAATTTTCCAAGAAAATGTGACACATAAAAATAAATTTTAAACAAACACTTAACTTTTCACTTCAAGTAGATAATTTATTTTGAAATATTTAAACCTTTAATTTTAAATTCTCAAAATACATCTGAACGTAGTAACGACTGGTTTTGAATAAATGTTCTCATTCTTTCCGTATTATATGTTAACTTTGGAGTCGGAAAATATGTCACAGACTCTTTAAACTCGCGAGCATTAGACATTTTTTCTTACTTGTATGTGCTACAGTTCTCGCAGTACAATGCATGGAAATGTAATTTAAAATCAATCTAAATCGCAGTGATCGCGGAAAATTCAACCTGCAATTTTAAGGCCAAAGGACGCCGAGGAAATTCAATTGAAAATAATTACGCGAGAAAAATGTTTAATCATTTAGCAGAACGCTTATAAATGAATTTGGTTGTGCGCTAATACGGCGTAAATGACCACCTTGGGCAGGCGAAGCCGGGAAAGGGCGTGAGCAAGGCGCATTTATCACGTGACCAAATTGATTTAGAAGTCGTGATCTCATTTTTGCGTGCGCTAATCACATGGCCGTCAAATAAAAGCGGCATTAGATGTGAGTTATTGAACTGAGGCTGATATTCGTAGGGCAGAGCATGAAGTGGCAGGACGTGATCACTTAACATTTCTGGATTATTTTCGATGTTGCATGTGATACATAATTAGAGGGGTATGTCTCGAGATGATAAACCGAACCCATTCGGTGAGGTTCTATACATTTTTGAATTTCCGTGCATTTTACGCTGTAAAAGAAGGGAATATTAGAATAGCAAATTAATCATGTTTAGATTTTTCCTATTTACCTGGGGTTTTTGAGATGCTTTATAATTTTATTATTAATTTATCGAATTTAAACCAACGTGGTTTCATATACTTTTATTACGTAGGAGAAGAAACTGGAACCCAAGTGCGGCCTTTATCTACTTATCGGATCGTATTCAAACGTGAAATTATTGTTTGAGACTAATTTCTGGATTCAAATAAAAATTAGATGGAAAATATTTTCCTTCACTTTTGCCTAAGTATATTTAGTGATTTGTTTCCGTGCGCAAGACTGCAATGTTACACTGTAAGAATGCAATGGATAGGTCAACCAGGTGCGGCCTAATGGATACTCATGTGGCCTCATATATAACTTCATATATAACCTCATATATAACCTCATATATAACCTCATATATAACCTCATATATAACCTCATATATTACCTCATATATAACCTCATATATTACCTCATGCGGCCTTCGACTTCAGCTAAAGCGGTCCCGGGTTTGATTCCCGGCGGGAGCCTATGTGCAAAAGGTCAAAAGTCTTTTAAAACACTTTTAACAATACTTCTACTCGTGCGGCATTAAGGTGAAAAAACAATCTTCACTACTGCTCAACTCCATAGGCAGTGGCATTGTATAAACTCAAGGTGCTCTGGCCTAACTTTACGAAGCACCGTCTAAAATTTTAAAGAAACTATGCGTCTTATTTCCCACAATATTTGAAGTTACTTTATCTTTGCTCTTACTGTTCCTTGTGATTTTTTAGAGATGTTGTAATTTGGGTAAATGAAGGTCGACTCTCTTGCAGCGGACATCCTCATTCTCTTTCCTCTTCTTTCCCAACACATTCAAGTGTTACAAAAAACGAAACACTCTAATCTACAACATATTTTACTTACTATTTTTCTGAATGTACTCTAAGTACTTATCGAAAACATTCATCAAAGTATGAACTCACCCAACATTTATCAAAGTAACATATCGTATGTAGGCTTTAGAATTCAAGAGATCCCAGATCGCGGAAGAGTTTTGGAATTTTCATCTTTCCTCAGGCGTTCAGCTTTGGATTCCCTCTCATAATTTTCACCCGAACAAGGAACGTGAAAGCATTGCGAGAAAATGTGCAGCTTAAGTCATACGCAGTGCGGTATTTACATCGCATGCCCTTCTCATTTGCTATCTGCGCCTTGGGAATTTGATACTAGAGTAGATTTGGATGTTGAATGAGGTGTTTCCCTTCACCCAAGGAGAGTATTACTACGAAAATGCAAGTAAAGACGAAAATTATAAAGAACACTTGATCCGATTGGAAACATGATCTCTTTCCGGATTATCAAGAATGGTTTATCAAACGTGCTTGTGTCGAACTGCTTTCTTTGCGGCAGTCATATTGCTCCAATTGTTTTAGCATCACTATTCAATATTATGATTTTATTATACATTCTGATCACGAAAGAAAAACGGCCCTTTGCTATTAGTCATCGAATTAATTAACAACTGCTGAATCGATCAGCAACACATCCGAATAATAATAATCATATTAGAATACTGAATCTTCAGTTTTTTCCAGTAGTTATAATCAAAAGATTCTATATCGCATTAAATTTTAATATTTCTCCGAAAAATCGGTAATCATCCTTTCCGGTAAAAATTTGTCCCGTTTGATATCCTGTATCTATTCAGCAAGTGGAAATATTAATAAATGACACAGAATCATATAATCTAGTATTCCTTGAATTACTGTACAAATGTTCAATTCCCGCAGTAAACGTAAACATTTTTTCAATTCTAACCTACTGTCGCCACCAGACCAAGTGTCTGCCCCCGGCCAAGACATTCAGCAATAACTACATAGTTTAGGATTCATTAACTTTCTTTCTTTTTCCCTTCTCTGATTATGACTGTAAAACTAGTTTTCCTTTTACTTGGAGTCCATATTCGCAGAAAACTATGCAGACTTCTTCATTGCCTCACTCTCCGTGTTCACGCTATTCGTTTCGTCCCCTCAGACTTCCCCGAGACAGCTGCTTGTGTTTCCTTTTCAAAAACGCCTTTAAAGACACTGCTTTATGGCATTCCTCTTTCTTGTGATGGCAATCATAAGGAAAATCCTCTCATTGAGAATGCATGTGCGATAGTTCAGCGTTTAATGTTTAGGCGGTGGATATAATTAAGCTCTCTAGCGTGCCATATTATTTAGATGCACGAAACTTTCGCGGGCTGTTGACATCTGTCGAGTCTCTTTGCGACAATGGAAATAATCCCAAAACCGTAAAAGGAGTATGGAGAAAAATGTCGCCCGAGTGCTCCAAGTCACTTGACCGTATTGGAATGGAATGCACGACATCACCGCAATAACGAAGTCTTTCTCTTCAATTAATATTATGGGATGTTTCTTAGAAGAAACTATCTAGGAACGTCTTAATGCAATCCAATGAAAAATTACTAAGGGAAGAGTGATTCGAAATGCTATAGGGATGGAATATTATATCAGAATTACCATCAGCAGAGAATTATTTTTTAATCATCCTAGGGAATATAATCGATATGGTTTAGCTTTACTTGGTGGATTTCCATGGATAAGAAATGAAACACTTTTAAACTAAAAAGTTGTTAAGACTTTTAAACTTTTTCATTTCTTCTCATTCTAGGAACTTAGACTATATTCTAAAGGTAAAGGAATCGTTTAGTTTATTAAGTTTATTTATCATTTCCCATCCTTAAAAATCGGATTTCCATTCTTCTACCTCTAGTGATCCATAGTATCTCCTAAGGAGATTTCACAGGTAATAATGTACCTCGCTTTTAAACACCATCCATGACTCCCTGATAAACGTAAGATTGATTGTCATATGACAAATGTATAAAATGTGTGAAAAATTTCTTTAATTGGAGGAAATTCTCTCTTTAACCTCTTACATTGCTAACATTCCGGATAGCTAAGTGGGAAGCGCTTTCGCCATTGGTAAAACGGATCCTAGGACTATTCCCGGAGGGGGCCCGTATGTGCGATGCAGTAAAAATTCTACTATGCTACTCTTACATTTCCAACGTATAAATTCTAAGATTTTATGAATCCTTCTTAACAGAGGAGAAAAAAAACTAAATTTTCCACTCGTCTCTCGATCTGTTTCTCGCCCAAATAAAGACGTTTTATTATCATCATTGCCGTAAATTTGATTTAATCAATTCAAAGGTTCTGTAACTTATGTGATTCAATCTTTCCTTTGCCCTAATTTTCAATCAGATATCAATTACTTCCTTGAAAAGTAATTCTCTTCCAAATAAACTATACTTCATATAAGATTCTTCCATTTTGTACTGCGGGAGAAATCTATCCAATTTTCATCAAATTGCTTCCAATGGAATAGAACTGAGTCCCATAGGAATATCCTTACTGCTTCCTTCACACTCTTTCTTCTTTTCAATAGCACCAAAATAATGCTATTGTCTTCTCTACCGCTAGCACAATGAAGACCATGAACTTTCCACGCCTATCGCGAGAATAGACTACAACGCATTTTCTTTGGCAAATCACTTAAGCCCATTTCCCAAGAGATAATAGTGTGCTGATTGGAAAAAGTGATACTCAAACGTAGGAGTGAAAAAGTCAGCATTAATGGAAAATAGCATATGCATCTACCAAAGCGAATAATTTGTCATCATTTTAATATCTCGCGAGCATTTTACCAAATCCTGTTATCTCATTAGGAAATAAGAGGTAAGAGATAAGAAATTATTAAGTCCGAGAGTGTAATTTAAATCTTATCTCAGATAACAATGAAGAATGTGAGGAGGAAAGGACTAGATGTAATTAACAGCTGACCGAAGCCTTGATCGTTCTAAGGCGGCGATAACCGCATGAAGTGTCCGCTGGTGAGAATTGCGAGTGCAACTTTAAAAGGCGCCAAAGGAGTGCGATGACTAATGGAGACACGCGTGGAACACGAGAGAGGAAGCGATTCGTGTAACGGACGCACGAGACTGCTCACAGAGGAATATGCGAATCTACGGATTTTATCTCTTTCGGCCGACAGCCAGCGGCTGATAAATCAAAGGTCCACGGAGAGCGTACGTATGTGTCCACACCGTGGGGTCGTAGATTGCGGACGGCGACGCCGAAGGAGGGTTCGGGCAGTTAAGAGCTAATTCATTGCTTCCGCATTCACCCGGCTATGAGTAAAAGGCTGAGTTCTTCGTCTGATTCCCTCTGTCCTTGCCGCACCAGATATTTACTTCATCGCCAGTCCATTAAATCTAACTCACTTTACTTGAAAGTAAGCATGCTTTTGCGGGAAGGATTGGAATATATTAGCAGATGATGCTGGTTACCATTTCATAAATAAAAGGTCACCTACCCGTTTCGGAGGAAAAAAATGTATTTTTTTAAATATTAAAGATATCTTCAAATATAATAGTTGAAAACATAAAATGCAAGTGGTTCAAAAGAAAACTTCTTCGCTTCGAAAACTACTTTGCTGAAAACAACTATTCTAAAAATGAAACACCTAACCAAACATTTAGCTTTGTATGAATTTCGTATGAGGGTTACTCTGAGTTACAAGAAACCTAACGCAATACAAAGTCAAGTTATTCAGCAGTAGGAACACAATTTTAACATAACAAGACAACGTCAAGAATACGATAGTATTTACGAGTATACGATATGTTACCGATGTATAGATTCTATCACAACATAGTTTTGTCCTACCCAAATTCATTTCCCTAATAATTCTAAGTTTTACATTCATCATCTTAAATATTCCATGTCACCTCATTATTAGACTGTTGACTAGTCTCTCCCAGCTAGCTCATCCCGTTTTGGACCTTTCTATTAACTTCTGGTTTTCTGCTGAAACTCATTAAGTATTCTTGTGACTCTAGGACCTTTGCTAATTGTTAGACTGAAAAGTGATGTTATAAAAGGAATAAACTTCGAAAGATGCGAGATACGAGATGAATCAAAAAATGTTGGCCTCTTTTACGAATCGCAACATTGCATAGCATTCCTTTCCTCCTCCTTTACAACCATAGTTTAAGAGCCATCAAATCAAAAGAAATTTCCTTTGAGATAGATTTGAGGTAGATTTTCAAGTTAAGATAATACATCTCTTTTGCAAAATGAAAACGCAAATACTTGAAATGACGATCTCTGTTTTTCCTTAGGAGAGAACAGCAACCACTGCGACGACCACTTGGGTCTTCGAGGCACCGGCATCCCAGTCAGGAAATTCCAACCACCTCACCACCTCGGGCACCACCATCATCATTTACATCAAATTAGCCACCAGCTATCTCATCAGTTGTCTCATCAGCTAACCCACCAAATAAACCAGCAGTTGAACCAGCAACTGAACCACCAGCTGAACAATCACGTGTCCCCTTATGGACATCAAAAGCATAGCTCGGGTCAATGCGGCGTGCTGCGGAGAGGAGAAGGGGGCAAGAGCGAGGAGGGGGAGGAGGAGGATGAGGAGGACGACGAGGATGAGGAGGAGGATGATGACGCGGGTGGAGGGCGTCTGGGAGGATCATCCGCCCCCGCGGACCCTGCGGAGGTGAGGGAAGGCGGGGGCGCCGCGAGTCCCGCCTCCTCGGCGGCGGACGCCCTTCCTCCGGGGGCGGCGACTTCCCCCGGGGGAGGCAGCGGCAGCAGCGACGGCGGCGGGGGCAGCGAGCAAAAGAAGAAGCACAGGCGCAACAGGACCACGTTCACCACTTACCAATTGCATGAGCTGGAGAGGGCCTTCGAGAAGTCCCACTATCCAGACGTTTACAGCCGGGAGGAGTTGGCCATGAAGGTCAACTTGCCGGAAGTCAGGGTGCAGGTAGGAATAACCATTCTGTTTCACGATAATCAACACCTCAAGTCATCCGATTGGCGAAAGAAAGAGGCCCAATTAATCAATTAAGCTGTCAATTTAACCGCTATGTTTCCATTAACCCATCCTCCTGTCTTAAAAGCTTACATTTCTGAAGCAATCACGAATTCGATCTATTTATTGTCTTATGCAATGTTTTTTATATATTTTTCCAAATTAGAACCGAAATGCAAATTGATGGATGAAGAGGATGTCCGACAAAAATAAAAATAAAAATTTTTCTAATCTAAAAGACCGAATATAAGCTAAAGAACACTCTTCTTTTTTGCAGACAGCCTTAATTACGTATCATGACGAATATCATGCATTTCGACATCGTTGCTGTTTTTTTTTCTCTCTATCGGAAGGATAACAAAATTATTGCGAAAGATTTACTTGATACGCCCAGTAACAGAAGATATGAGCTCCTCATAATCTTTCATGCATATTTTCAACTGTTACTCTATCATTACTGCCTCTACTATGGGGGTTTATTCTATTTCTCGATTCAGTCAAAAGTAGAAAATTAGGACCTGGAAAACATGACGTATTGAAACTAACAGTCAGCTATTTTGGAGGTTTCACACTAACTTCCAAAATATATTAGAGAAATATTGTATGATTTCTCGAAAAGAAATTTTGTAGCTAGTGGTTTAAGAAAAATTACATCCCGTGCGAGCGTGGCATAGAGTTAAAATGGAATATCTATGTGGTATGTACACGATACGAGCGATTGCTACAAAATAATCTATTATACAGGTATTATGCAATTAACATCAACAGCGTCTATGATTACTTCCATACAGTTTTATAATACGAACCAGTAAATAATTTATTCCGATAGAACGACTCCTGTGCAACCATCGTGTTTCATCAGCAGTTCGTAGAAGTGCTGTGTACTTAATCGATGTTGAAAATTGTATTAAGTGAGACGTTTGCAAAATCCACTTTTATATGATCCATCTCTGAGAATTTATGTTTTTATCTCATTAATACAAAAATGAAGTAAATACTTTTTTCTCTAATGATTGCTTAGAAAATTGTAAAATCGTTCTTTTGCAAATAACGTAACATCTATCAGACTCGTAGTCCAAGTACAATCGTAATGTTTATTATTGGGACACTTTTTCGTCATACCTATAAATACTTAGATACGTATTAGGCTCGAACTATCCCAATTCTGAATTATTAATTAATTTTCTATTCATTATTTCGGTGAACGAGTTCAATTTCGTACAACAAAAACTAACATCTGAAAAAACAGTTTTCAGTGAGCCGTAAATTGGAGGGAAAAAATGAGGTTTTTTCTCGAAGCAATTATCGATTCCTTTCCGGTGAGGTTCCTCAAATTATTTTTTTTAATTAACCAACCGAACATTTCTTGTTCTGAGAGAAAGTATTTCAATTAATTTGCTTTCGGTCGATCGAACTCAATTTTTTTAAGCGCAATTCCCTCCTCGTTCCGCCACGGAAGAGAAAAAACAAACTCCCCCATAATTCGCGGAACATTTTTTCGTTAATTACTCCGCACGAAAAAAGGTTCCCCGTAAAAATCGCGTTCCATTGCCATTGTGCACAAATCGCATTAGCTTTGGGAGTGCTCGCCCTTTTTGCCAAGCGCCCTAAACGAGCCGAAAACCAAACTAAAACATGTTAGGGCGATAATACGACCTACCTGAAAGGCAATTTTTCCATCCCCTTTCAGCCCGTTTAACTGAATTTTGCGATGAGCAAAGAACGGAGTTCCATTTATGAAATCTAATTACGCTCCGTGCGTGTCTCGTGGGACGTCGAAAGACAACATGGACGCCGTCGACGCCCCAAAACTCATCCCGATAACATTTCCTTTCACGGGCGCGAGCCGTTTCTTTTCCCGAAGATAGGAGAGGTCGAGGGACAACGTCCGAGGAGAGAATGCCGGTAGTGGTCTTGGCGACTCCCCATGGGAGTAGCGTCATCGAATTCACTATTGCTAGTGGGTAGGTTTCCACTGCATAAATTCGCCATTTCTCCTTCCTGTATTTAGGTTTCTACCAGGAGATAACTATTAGAGAGAGAGAGACGATTGTTTTGCTTTGTTCCTTCTTTTCAGATCAAAGTGCTTGGTATTCGGTTTACCCTTCTCCATCATATGCTGAGTCGCGCGGACCTTATGACAGATAACACGGCCGTTATCACGAATACCTTATCAGTGAAATACGAAAAACCTAAAATAGATATTTTTCGAAAATTTCTCCAGCGGAAAGAATAGTCATTTTGGATTTTCTAGGTCTTTTACGCAACTTGAGCATGACATTAAATGAAACCGTTCTTTCAGCCACTTTAAGACAACTTAATTATGCAAATTTACATTTACATTTAAGCCCTGCAAGCTGCCAATGGTGCGTGGCAAGGGGTTAAGTTAAAATCAATGTTAGAACGAAATAATTAATTTACGGTTATAATAATAATAATAATAAAGCGTCTTTATTTACGGGCGAGATTGAGACTAATTAGTCTCTTCTTACATCTAACCCTTAGTCATTGTACATAGAAAGAAAGAGGTATTGGGAGTTAAACTAAAGTGAAGGCAATAAAAGAAGGAACTAGTATATATATATGGGTTTTTTAAAAAAACCTAAGACTACTTAGGAAAAAGTTTAACCATGCAGGAAAACACCCACGTGAAGGGGGGCGTGAAAAACCTGCGAAACCTACTGACAGTGGCGACTAAAAAATTTAAAATAAGAGGGGAAATTTAGTGAAAGAAAAGTGTCAGTAACAAAGATGAATAAAAAGGAAAAAAAGAAAAGCAGACAGAAAGAAATGCATAAATCTTACAAAAAACGGTTGGGATCCCTCTCGACACTTGCCGATCAATTTTAATCGGCTTTCTGTACGATAGTGAAAATCTAATATGACAACAGATAAATATTTTTCACCTTTATTTTCTTCAAGAATATAGCGAATTGATTACATTATAGAGGTTAAATTATCTTCCCGATTTTTACGTACGACAATCTTACACCGAGTTTGTTCTCAGGAAAATATCACACCGAAAGTCTTTAACCACTTGCAAAGGATACTCGCATAGAATTTCAAAGACCAGACTAGACCGACATCTCCTTTAAATAAAATATACAATAAAATTATGAAAATAAATCGCTCCCGGTTTTATAATGGTTCAGTGATCGAGTTGATTTTTAAGCTCAGCACAGCCTTTGACTAGAGGAGATTTTTTTATTTCAAGAATCAATGAATTGTTATTGTGGTGTCCTATTTTTTAAGATGTCAACGTGAATTTGAGAAAATTCAACAGTTGCCCGATTTTTATAAACAATATTGATTCATCGAATTTTATAATAATTATGCATTTTATTACCAATTCACTTACAGCAAAATTTAATAAGTAATTGGAAAAGTAAATAACATTGGCAACGCATGCTTCTTTTCTAGAGGCTGCGATACAGCACTTGACAGTGACAGAAAGATTATCGCAATGGAAGTGCTTTGATTTCTTGTATCGGCAAATTTACAATTTATTCGCCACTCATTCACATAGACGGTACACTATTAAAAGCTTTCCTTAAAAAAATCAATGTTTTGGATTTAATTAAATTAACCGCCTGTTAATCGGTATAAATAAGTTCCTCTCAGATATTTTAGCTGGATAATACGAGAAATAAAAACGGGCAAGATCTTTTGTTCTCGTTTACATATTCTGAAGTTAATAAATAATAGGGACACCTGGATCTTAGATTCTATCTGATTTACTTCCCATCTGTTGTTTGGGAATGCATACAACATCTATGGAGGAAATTGGCCGATTTAACGAAGTTCGAGAGATTTTAATTTGTGCGATTTACGAACGATGTTGCAATTTTAAAAAATTATGCCAAAAATTATATTTATTATTTTTACCCGCTGATTATAATAGGGTAAAGGATTCGATATCTATCATATCGGAATGTCTCCAGGGTCTTTCTCTGAAACGCATACCGAGGGTCTCGATCCAAAAATCCCTCAAGGGAAGCTGGGAAAATTTAACTCCGAGTAAAACAAATGCGGAGGATTAGAACGGCATGGCCTATTTTTTCAGTGGATGGTCCATTAATTCAGGCCCAGTCGACCGGTCCACTCCCATTGCTCCTACGGAAATAAATTGCGAGGAAGAAAGCAAACAATTGTGGGAAAAAAGCGGCATATTCCTCCCCTCGGACGCACTCCCGGAATGTAATTAAGGGGATTTTTTTCTTTATTGAGAAGTTCCCAGTAAATCAAAAATTGGAAATGAACGGAAAAGAGATAGGGAAAGAGAGAGAGAGAGTGAGAGGAGGAAGAGAAGTCATGGAGTTAGATGGAGAAGAGGGAAGCAGGAGGAGGTCGAAAGCAAATTTTAAAAACCATTAATTTTCACCCGAGTGTTAACAAACAAACGAGTTCGGAAACTCGTTGCAATTACTTCCTACCTTTGGTGATTGTTTTTTCATTTCGAATGAACGCAGGAAAAAATGCGCGTCCGCGAGGGAGGAAAAAAATCGACCAAAGTTTAATTATATTGTCTCTTTCATCGTTATTGCTATTATATTTTTTGTTGATCCTTTAGGGCACCAAATTGAATTTTCCTTTTTTTATAATCCTCCGAAAATTTTCAATCGCGCACGGTTTTGAGCCATGGGCTCCTCTCGTTTTTTTATTTTCCTGTGGCGACGCATAAATAAAGAGTTTGGACGCATTGGGGCGTGGAATGAGGAGGGGCTACAAAGGCCACCGCTGACACGACAACAGTTTGATGACAAAACAATTGAACCCATTCTGCGATTACCGCCATGAAAAGCGGTTAACGATGATTAGTCTTCTTTCGGATAAGGCCTAGTCCTCCTCATCCGCCTCCTTTTTTTCTCCGGACATTAATCATCGTCCGTTGCAAAGTAATCTTTGGGCTTTATTTGATTTATAGATCCTAA
Organism: Ladona fulva; assembly: GCA_000376725.2. Classification (NCBI taxonomy): domain Eukaryota; kingdom Metazoa; phylum Arthropoda; class Insecta; order Odonata; family Libellulidae; genus Ladona; species Ladona fulva. The sequence goes on along the minus strand of KZ308694.1, from coordinate 428,017 downwards.
CTCGCGGATTAGCTCCATTTATTCCGCTTCGAACGCCGCGTTTGCGGTTCGGCAAATATCGCTTTCGATATTCGAATTTCGGACCGAAATATTTCGTACGTCGGAATGCTATGTATTCTGCGAGGCTGCTCAGCCATAATGGATAGGAAAGAATGTACAGAAGCAGTCTCAAAATCAATTAATCTGAGCTGAACGATCGTCCTCCGTCTCACTTGAAGAATATTTTCTTATTACCGTATGGTCTATCAATTAGTTTTACCTGTGACTCATTTCTGGCTCCATTTCATTTCTAAGAAAAGGTAACTTTCAGTAATGATGAAAATATAACGAAATGATTCGATGAATTTAACGGGGACGATCAATAGCTGTGCATTATGGGAAGATTTATTCAATGCCACTGTATAATCTATCATTTGAATCACTACCCAATACCTCACTTATTTAGCTGACGAATTTTATCAGCAGGCACTGTATCATTTATTGATGAATGTTAGTAAAACTATAAAAATATATAGATATTTAATGTCTCTCAGGCGAATAGTTTTTTCTAAAAAATTTAAACGCTAGCTGTATATGCTAATATATTACTTTAAACAAATTTATATAGTATAACTCGAGATAAATAAACTATCGTTACCTCGAGAGCAAATTAGTGACCCACTTAGATGGGGCCGGCTTCCACCAATCAGCCACCCGAGGCAGGTTTGTCGCCGACCCTGCCACACTCTCGTCAATGAGGAGCGAAAGATAAATAACGATGTACGGATACAGTAGGCCTTAAAACCCACGTGTTTAGCGGTCAGAAAACCTGCTCGGAAATTGGGAGACCTGGCTTCGAGTCCCAGTGATGTCGCTATTTTTCATACCTGTTTATCCTCACGCCAAAGGTTCACAATTTATAGGGCCATTGACATTTGAAGTTATCTGCGGCTACATCCCAATTATTTACCTTGACAATTTAATAATAAATGCTGCCTAATTTCATCGATAACTTTAACGTATTTATGAAAATTAATTCTCAGAAAGTATTAACATTTTTTTGTATGAAACCGAAGGAAAAAAGGGAAATCATACTTCAAATGCCTTGAACGTCGTAAAAATCGCATCTGTTCTTTATCTAAAGAGTTAAACCCTGGGGAATGCCTCTTTGCTCATCGTATAAGTATTGGACTCTTATTAGATTATGCGAATTTTCTGTTTTTAGATAAGATTTGGATTAAGTTATTTATTTGGAGATTTACATTAATGTAAATCTCACAGCAAAATGAAATGAGAAAAAGGTGAACCACTTTAGCCATACATAGCATTAGCTTGGCCCCCTCTAGAGTATGCCCTAATTTGGTTGCCTAGCAGCTGTGTATATGTTGTACTATTCCTTAAATATCTATTTTGATGCAAATATTCCCGTGATTTTATTTATATATCATTTTAAACATTCGTTCTTTTGACTATGCTTCTTCCTTGTGGGAGACTAATCTCTCCTCCATTTGTCTTCTGAACATAAAAAAATTCTTTCGGGTGCTTTCTCGTTTAGTAGAAATAGATATCAACCCTAGAAAAGCATTCCATATTTATTCTCTGTCACTTTTATTTCAGAATAGGCATTGCTTAAAGAATTTCCTATTTTAGAATTTTTAGAGGTGTGGAAGCCGTCTTTAGAAACACAGTGACCCCTATATACGCTATTCCGTGTGTACCAATTTCGGAAACAACCATCAGTACAACTCACCATGGATTATTCGATTACGGTTAAGCAGTTTGACTTTGGTTTGCTAACCATCTGTAAAAGAAACAACCTGATTCGCAGATAGCGCGGTGAGAGGGTATCCAGAGAAGAAATGGCGTCTGTGCTTCGAGATAAATGATACAGCAAATCCAGTGGCGATGAATTCATGGACAACATCGAGATAAGCATCTGAAGTGGACCGCCTGCAGAACTGATTGGGATATTCTTCAGACATGCAGTAGTCAGCGAAAAGGCGGAAGAGGATATGGAAGAGCACATCCTGAAGGGAATGTGCAGATATAGCGAACTGGAGGGCGTTTTTGAGATTGCAGATGCTTACGCATGATGGAAGACGCGCGAATTAGTAAACATTTTCCAATTTTTCTAATTCAGATAAAAATGAAGTTAATCTTCCATGGCGTTTTGAAAAATTGCCTGAGGGTCTGCATTTACATCTTCATCTATGTCCTACGTCATCTTACGCCAAATGGCAGTGCAACTGACGTGGAAATGACCTAATTATTAATACGTTAATTTCTACTGTGTATCGTTCGCGAAGGAAATAAATTTCGCAAGAAATTTATCATCTAGCCCATGCTTCTTCTTTACGTCGATTATTATGTTTTCTGGGAAAGTAAAACCTAACAATTGCCTTTAATTCGATAGAGCTTCTCCAGTTCCTGTTCAGAGAGTTAACTATGCTTTACATTACATAGCTCTTAAGTTAAGCTCAAGTTTAATCAGTTACTTTCAAGATAAATGTAATCCATTATTGAAATCAAACAGAAATTTGGCCATAAAAAGATTTTATTTTTACACAAATAAAAGGCAGGTTACAAAATAAAAGGCGGTTTTTCATCCAGTACTAATCCGTTTGCTTGGACGAAAAATGTTCTAATATTTTAAGTAATGTTTAAATGTCCCCGTCTTTCTTGAAAATATACTTAGAATACGTAAACTACAAATTTATAAGTTTGTTCTCACAGCTCCATTTTACTTTATGTTACTAATTAACTTTCCTTTGATGGCTTTACTATCTATATATTGGTGAAATGGAAGAAGGGACTTTTTAGTCTCAAATTTTCCGAATATAGTCTTTGTCTATCTCTCTGTCTGTTTTCTTCGAGTTGCCTTGGTTTGTCTTGGAGAACATAAGGGCCTAAAATTATGATATGTATACTCCTTTATATAATGGCGTTACTCATCTTTCTGAGACTGCCGACAATTTCATAAGTCTGCCAGTGAACGGATATTCATATTAATTTTCAAAAACATTTTCTTCTTTAAAAAACAAAATAATCCTAAAACATTTCAGTATCTTGCGAATTAAACATGTTGACGTTAAAATACTGAATTGGAATTCCACGGAAGTGGATGCGAACGTTAAATGAACAGAAATAACCGTCACAGGAAGGAATTTGCTGATTTAAAATTTATTTCACATACAAATTGAAACTTTTTCGAGGAAATATTTGGATAATATTCCACTCCAGCAATTCTCCCTTAAATCATCGAAATGTCTTTTAAAAAATAAAGAGGTAATTTAATGCACAAATGAGAAATAATCGTAATTTAAGAGCGCCCATGAATTGCTTTGACATCGAGAAATTTTTGTATGAATGCACGACCGAATGTTTCATTTTAAATTCATTATTTTCTTTCGGAGATATTAATTTTTGTTTAATCCTAAATGTATTATGCAATACATTCCTAGAATATCTTCACTTGAAAAATACATCCTCTACTTAAAATTCGTTGAATTTCTGTATTTTGCGCAGTTACTTATCAGCATTATGCCTGTAATAGATCATCGATATCGTTTGCATTAAAAATATTTCAAAACCATATTTACGGCCTTTTTAATATTATTATACTCACCTTTAATTCATTCGAAATCATTTGAACCGAAATATATGAAAATAGAAAATCCCTTTCAGAGCTCGATAAACGAGGACTACCCTTCAAAGACTGCAATCTGGAGGTCTTAGAGATACTTCTTTGGCTTTTAAGTAGCAGATCATGCTACCAGAATACTTATTTCAGCCAAAAATGTGTCACTTTCAGCATACACTATAAAACTTCCATTTTATTTTCATCCGCAGACCCAAATTAATTCGGTCAATTTCAGAAAAACGTTACTCGAATATCCCCAGCTATTCCTATGGGAAATACTTTTATCGACCCGGAAAAATCTCCGCTATTTAGTACAGCTGTCGTCGTACGTGTAGCACTTTGTCTGCGACGGACGCACGATCTGATATCGCGATCTTTGGTATCCTCACAAAGGGCGCAGCAGTTGCAGCCGAAAACTAGATCGGCGCACTTTCTATTTTGGCGGAGGGCATTGTGCCTTCGGCGCATGGGCGTGCTGACAAACCGCGGGAGATCACTATTCGCAGTGGGATAATTAAAAGGGGATTTTGATGGCGGAACCAGAGGGAGTGGATTACTAGGGAGGCAGGAGAACCGCAGGGATCCTCCGGGAGGGGTAAGATTCCGAGGAAGAGGATAAGAAAGTGATAGAGGCAGCAGAGAGGAAAATGGGAGAAACGGAGAGAGGGAGGTGCGTGGGTATAAAACCCAGGTTGGCAGGCCGACAAGGCGCAGGGTCCTTTGAGGGGCATACGACGAATCAGCTGTCAGCGGCAGGACTCTGTGCTCCACGCGTAACACAATCTCCCATTATGGCTGTGCTTTGCCCCCGAGGGCCCCCACACACAACCAGAGCGCTTTCGCCCCACGGGGACTGTTCCTGCCCCCTTTATACCCTTGAAATTCCCCCTATTACAGCCGCGGGCCGTTGTATATGTAGTTTCTCACGTCATTGAAGTTAAATAATCGGAGTTTACAGTTGCGATGAATATGATTACCTTAAATATGTGCTGAGACGAGCGTAAGACCCGTTGGGGACAGCTGTTTTTGAAAGAAACTTTCAGACAACCGCTAACTAATCTGCTTGGTATAGAAGAGATGCATCCCGCAAATATGACAAAAAGAGAATGCATAGATTAGTTGTCTGCCCGCAAAATTTGCGGATAAATATTAATCTTCCAAAGCGATGAGAAGATGACGAATTTTTTATTGCTCTGGTCAAAGTATGATTCTATTGTTGCTCGATGTATGTTAAAATAATGAGGATTTTTACTAATAGGAATTTGTAATTATAGGGAGATGATGCATAAGAAATGTGCCATAGCAAAATCCTCTACTTCGGTCTCGACTTTTTATTAGCTATTCATAATGAAAGGAATAATACAAAACGAGTGACGATTGGTAACGAGTATAAGTTCTCCCTTATTCCTTTCTAAATGTGCCATATGTTACTATTATGTGGTAATACCTCGACTAATGAGTGACTCTGCTAACGAAGATTTTTACACTGTTTTTGGACTTGGCTAACGAATATTTTAGTGGATGCCAGCGCTAACATAAAGCAGCAAACATGGAGGGTCATTCCAGTAGTTTACATTTTCTGTCTTTATAATTTTCTGCCTTTCTGTCTTTATAATTTTATGTGTGGCAAAAGCGATGAGCTGACAACATCACATTGGCGACAACCTAATGAGTTATACTCAAGACAGCAAGAAAAAATACTCCTAATAACATTACGGCTATCGAAGATTTCGGAAAATGAATGCGATTCCGGAACGAATTATCTTCGTTAGCCAAGGTGTCACTGTGTAGTAATTCATAGCATTCAGAGCGACTCAGATAATTAATGCTGAAGTATGAATACCAAAAGGTTATTAGGAAAAAGATTTCTAAAAAAATGTATTTATCTGAATTGTTCTATCTTCAAATACATTGCCGAGATGAGAATTTGCAAAGAAAATGCGCTAACAACAGTTTTAATGAACTGATTATAATGCTTTTTCGTGTTCCAGTACCAGAAGAGGAACATTTAGGCATAGATAATGTTATGCTTATGTTATGTAATGATTATGTTATGCCCAACTTTGCGAGAATAGAATATCCGAGTAACTACGCACTTACATGGAATTGCAACTTCCTAGCTGTTTGAATACTAGGAAATGTAGACACAAAAGAATCTACTCTTGGAAAATTGAATGCTTTCCTCGTTTATGCACCGAAAGTTGTCGTTGGAGACTTTCAATTTAATAAATGCATGCACAGCCATGTTAATTCCTGCTTAATTTCCAGCTTGAAAGCCTTTTGCATGTGTCAAACCAGCCGAATTCCTAACAAGAAAGCCAATTGATGTCGAGGAAAGGCCTGGAAAGGTATGTTAGTTTAATACGGACGGGAGATAATGAATTAATTTAATATTACCAGGGACACGTTATATTAATCTCTCAGTTACCCGATTTCTTTCGATTAGCGCCGCCCTTCAGAGCGTGACCTTTCCAGCTTGTAGTTGTTTTAATTTCCCAATTAGCTTCCACACGGAGAAATCTGAGAAACTACTCACCGCTACGCCTTCCACAAAATGAGACATGAATAGTAATTGGAGATAATTCGGGAATCAACAACGCGAATTAATTGAGTTCCTCCTGCAAGCTCGCGCCCGACATAAATGGCAGGCGGAAAATCAATCTTAAAGGAGGAGGAGGTTTTAAATGAATGTTACGCAGGCAATTTCGACATCGAACGATCGAGTGGAGTTATAATTGACTGGAGACGCAAAACATTTCGGATCATTCGAGGAAAACACGGTGCTGCGGATCCCTTCTCGCGTTGAAAAGCCAATTTCTCCTTTCTTGATGGGAAACCTTAATGAGTTAACGAATGCCCTGCTGAGTGGGGCCTGCCCGCCCCCGCCCGCTCCCCACCTACAACTCACGCATTCATTTCTTCGCAGCAGCGGCAACCTTCAACGTGATCTCCGAACAAAGACGAGGCCGCTCTACCTGCAGGAGTGGAAGGGAAGCGGAAAGGAGAGATTATTTTACGTGGTTTGGGAGGAAAGGCTGTCTAAGGACATGCTAATGAGGGAGTCTGAGCAGAATAGAGGGAACTGCTAAGTGAGAAAAGTGGCGTGAGAGGGAAGATTGGAGGAAAGGAGGCTTAAAAAGAGGCGATGCGTGGCTTATGGGTTTGGAAGAGTGTAGCAGAAAATGAAAGGAAATTTGTTGAAAAGAGAGCAGTTTACTGAGAGGGGCTTTCTTCTTTCTTTCGGCCAACTTTGCAGAATTGGCGGAAATGAAGAAGGTGTGGCGTCGGCAAAAGTATGGGAAAGAAAGATGTGGGAGACTCGGGAATGGGTGTGGAGATGCTTCGGTGAAAAAGATCTCCGTTGAGAGAGGTTTCCTTCCATATTCGAGGTGACAATTAAAGCGAATGGCGTTACGGAGCGAATTTATGGGAAAGTAGATGAATGAAGGAAAGCAGAAATGGTTTAGGAAAGCTGAATACGTGGATGGAAACAGCCTTCAATGCTACAAAATGCTTTTCCGAATAAGGCAAGGGAATCTTCTGAGATTTTCGAACCAAATTCCTTAACATTTTCCTTTATTTCAGAATATACATGACTGTAGGAGCACAGGAGAACGTCCACGAAACAAGGTCTTTATCTTATTCATTTATCAAATGAAATAGTCATCTCATGAGTGCGGAATTCGAGTAATGTTTCTTTCTATTTACGTTTGAAATGGAAAAAGTCACCAATGTATTCCAAGAAGAGAAATTTTTATCGACATGCAGAGACTATATCTACAGATTTTACTTAAGTATTTCACTTCCACAAATCCGTTTTATGTCTCATCTCTATTTCTATTTACTAATTTAGTTGTTATTACTTATGATGTCAGGTTAGAAGGAAGAAGGCTGAAAGAAACTCTCTATCTCGCCTTAAATAAAGACCTTATATAAAATAATTTTCGCGTTTATTGCCTCATAATGCTATATGCATTGATTATATTCCTGTAGTATTCTTATTAGAGCCACTGCAGTTGATCTTATTGATCCTACCATTAAGTGACTTTTACACTATCGTTGGTTTTAAACGTATGCCATCAAAACTAGAGGAAAAATTTTCATGTACCAAAGTCTTGTTTTTTTGTAACCGTAGCAAACTAGACTAGACTGAGAGAAATAGACTTTAATTGAGCAAAATCTTATTTTTATGCGACCACGGAAAATAAAAATTCAGCTAATCTCTTCCAAGTACTTCTTTGATTGTCAAAATACCGAATAGATTGAAAAACATTCCATTGAACCATCGTTAACCTAATAAATATGCTGGTCATTCATTCGTATCTGATGGACGTAAGAACAATACTATAATATCGTCGTTCATTAAGTAATTCATGAGGTAAAGATATTCAATAACTCATTGTCTCAGTTCCCAGAAACTTAATTATTTTCTCATAACATTAAACACATTAGCCAAGGAATACAAACTTAACATGAAAGAAACCTCAGTTGTGATTGAAAGGCTTTATATGCCGTCAAGAAAAACATTAAGAATCGACTTTCATTTCATTTCGCTAAAATAAAGTAAACGTTCTAAACTCTTTCTGTTAATAAACTTCATTTAGACTTCTCCCCGTTCCGCCGATTGGTTTGGTCACACGGTCTTCGTCATGGCTCATGTTTATGCTAATATTTCCGACTCTCTAACTTGCTCATAGAAACAGTTCAAATAACAGTATGAACATCCATAATTTATAAAGACATTGTAGAAGTTTCGAGACATGAAAGAGCTCACCGGTGCTTATGCATGAACGAAGGCATTTGAACTCTGAATGACTTGGTGGAATGTTATCATTCTTATTGGACTTAACCCGTACACAAACCGCATTGATTCTGACTTTGGACAACTTCTGAGATAGGTTTACGACTGAATCACGAACAAAGACACATGAACACTTCCTTAAGAGTCCTCTGCTGTCTTAATAACAAGAGTTTCCTTCGTGACACTCGGAGAAAAAGAGATGCAAAAGTGATTCATCCTTTTAAAATTCCCTTGCGCAGTATTTCACCGACAAAGCGTCACTGCCATGTGAGGAATTCAACGTTTGGGTATGAAACTGTACATTTATTGTACTTCACATTTAAGGAGTTGCTGACGTCATCGAATGTAGCGAGAGACTTATCTTGCTGTTGGGTAATCGTTAACACGAAAATTGCTTTATTTAGAGAGCCCGAAATCAGTAAATGCCTACGCGTCGTTAATGGAAAACTCTCCGAGAATGGAGAAAAGATAAACATCTTGTTAGAAGATAACGACTTATTAGAGAGTTCTTCATTCATAAACATACACACACATATTAAAGTCAAACTTTAATGGCAAATCGCGAGATCCACCTGTTTAAACACTCTACCCGTTTACAGGTAGAGTAATTTGAACTGGGGTATGATTATTGTGATCGAGAGCTACTTTTGCCTAAGTTAGCATAAATCAATATAAAGCTAGCCTTAGTGTTTAAAAATTAGGTTGATAATGTTTCGATGTGTTTTTCGTAGTATTTAACTCACAAGGAAAAGGGTTCTGGTGACTTGGCACGATAAGACGTGCACCAAGGAAAATTCCCAAGGAGAAACGGACATGAAAGAAGTCTGTCGGAACCGGGACTCGAACCCGGGTCTCTCCATTGCCGGTTGGTTGCTCTATCCATTGATCTGTCCCACCAGAACATTTATACTTACAAAGTCTCCCAAATGGCATGGAGAAATGTCATATTGGGGTTGCTCAATGGATAGAGCAACCGACCGGCAATTGAGAGACCCGGGTTCGAGTCCCGGCTCCGTCAGACGTTATCATGTCCGTTTCTCCTTGGTAATATTTAACTATTACAATCTAAGATTTATCGTTTCTGGTGCTCACAATGCCTAGCCTTGTTTTATTATAACTCGTAAAGGAATATACGGATAACTTAGCACTTTCAAAGGATAGTGAACGATTTTTAATAAGATCTCTAATAGTACATCTATAAATAATACTTGGCGAATTAATTACGAAGAAAAATTTTAAAATTTATTTGTAATGACATAAATACTAGAATCGTGTTATAGATATACTTTGCGTAGGTAAATTATCTCTAGGGTCATTTCTGAAACTCCATTTCTGTTAAAAATGGTATTTTAATAAGAGATCACAAATAAAGTAAGTTTTTCACGTATTTCGAAATATATGAAATGTTTTACGACAGAAATTTGAATATAATCCTTCAAAAATGAATTTTAAATTGCTTCCAGACTTAATGCATTCCGCAGGATTAAGGGTATTGATAAAAATAGTGCCACGAACATGAGTGCAAAGCTATTCCATATTCCAGAGACCAAATTATATACTTTATTCGCTTTTTTAAGTAATTTAAGCATTGCGTCGGAGCATAAATTTACTAAATTACAATGCCATAAATTCTGAGATTATTTTGAAGACAACGTATATTGCTACAAAATTTCAACGTAGCGCATTATAATGGTAATACTAATTACCTCCTAAACGTGGCTAATTTTTAATACTTGCTGTCCTTCTATCTCAATTTTACTTACTCCTTATCATCCTAAAGGGAATGGAATTCCACCGAGGAAGGGAGGATGGGACGTCCTAAGAGTAAATACGCGTAATGGAACGCCCTCTGCTTAATTTCAGACGCAAACAACCCCTTAAACCGTGATTAGCAACCCTCTTCTCTTCCCGAAGACGACCCCTACCTTCGCTCCCATCTCCTTTATATTCTCTGTGCCTTTCGTATAATGGTCCTTGATTAAAACGTTGATTAATAACCGCTAAATTGAGTGTTAAATCCATTAGGGGCAAAGTGAATAAATTAAGGGATTAATTAACCATTGGTAATTGCAGAAAACCGGCGCGCCGTCGGAGTAGTAGGTCGCAGGAGGCGGTGAGAGGAAGACGCCGTGGGAGGAAAGGATGGGCAAATAGCGGAGATGGAGATTAGAGGGGAAAATGTGGAGATGAAGCCGTCGAGATAATTGGGGACAGGGGGATGAGACAAAACCGGCTTTATTAGGCGAAAGTGAGACTAGAAGAGGGTGAGAAGGGGGCAAACAGTCCGATAAACGTCCTTATTGAGAGAAATGAAGACTAGATGAGAGGGAGATAGGACGATACAAACAAGCAAGAGAAAGAATCCACGAGAATGAAATTGTGAGGAAAAGGAATCGAAAATAGCGGGCAAGAGTATTGACGAAAAAGAAATTTTAAGAAACAAGGATTATAGACGGGAGGGATGGATATTATAAAAATAGAAGCTCCATTTAGAAAATTTCATAATTAAAGATTAAATTTTGTTCTTCGATGGATGTATTTTGAAATTGATAATTTATTTAGTAAAATTTTGTAGATAAGCGATGGGAGACCCATGGTTCAGATTCTTGAATTTAGATGAAGAAATTGAAAGAGAAAAAGTCGGCCGCAGCCGGGAATCGAACCCGGGTCTCCCACTTTCCCGGCATAGAGCACCCGCCCGGAAAGTGGGAGACCCGGGTTCGATTCCCGGCTGCGGCAGACTTTTTCTCTTTCAATTTCTTCATCTAATATTTTGTAATTAATGCACATAAACTGTCGAATGCTAATTTAATATCCAGGAAAGGTGCGAGGATAAAATGCGTATATCTTAATCATAAGATTATTTAGGATGTGTCAGGATCATGAGTGTGTAGATTATGTTTGAGTTAGATGTATGTAATAAATAGATTTGACGTCCCTTTTCACTCTTGAAGCTAAACCAAAGTCATTTCGTGGCATAGAATAATTCGTAGACCTAATTGCATATTAACTTATAATTCATTCATCGATCGATCATCAGCGATTGATTTTGGTAAAAAATTTTTCGGCTTTCATTTACAGATAATTCCTACAAATAAATTGACTGAAATAACGTAAAATTTTCGGAAACGATTCTAATAGGGCCATGAAATCTCTCTAGTTTGGTATTGCTGGCAGAGATCGTAAATCATCACGATTCGTTAGAAAATGTTAATGGCTCTCAAATCTACGGAAAAAGCAATAGAGAAGAGAGATGAACGCTTGGGCACGCAGATAATTTCCCATGTCTTATCTATGAAAGGACGGGAAATATGGAATAAAGGAAAGGCATGAAGAGGAGGAAGGAGAATAGGCGAGAGAGGAAGAGAGGAGATGTGATGTGGGAGGGTACGGATGAGGTAACTTGGTTAAAATTTGCATTTTGAGGGACGGAAGAGCACTACTAACACACTCCGTGGCGTTGGCTAACGTGATTAATGCAAGAGGGTAGGGACGGAGCCGCCGCTTGGGGTTAAGGGATTTCGCAGAAGGGAGGGGCGAATCAAAGAGGAGAGAGCCCTTCGTTAGCGCAGTAAAGGAGGATTTCTGGGGCGTAGAACCGCTTGCCAGCACTTTCCACTTTGAATATTGATAAATTTTAGCTCGAGAAGAATTTGATTTCCAGAAGCTTGCGGGAATTAAGAATGGACAATCGATCTATCGCAATCGAGAAGGTGGGAAAAATTTCAGAAATACCACACACAAATGTTCTATTGACAGTTAAAGTAAATAACATATTCTTTTCTAATGCTCATCCTCCCTAATAAATGAAAAATCTTAATGAGTATTGAGAAAAAATTTAAATTCGATACTTTTGTTGTAAATTGTACCCTTAGATTTAATGAACTACTAGTTTCGCTTTTTTAAATACTAATTGATCATTTGAAAAAAATCCCTCGCTTTTCTTAATCCTAAATCTTTGTTTTCTATCTTAAGCAGTAAATTGGTGAATTAGTTGATTTCAAACAAGAGGCTCTGTATTTAAGCGAATTATCATCACATACGCGTTTTATATAGGAAAAGACATTTTCCTGTTAAATATTTTCCTTTCCTAATGTCATTTCCATTGAATTTTCCTGAAATTGTTAATTTTGCATTTATTGAGCTCATAATTTCAAAAAAATATTTTCTCTTTGCGGGACAGTTTAGTAAAACAATTTCCTCTAAAAGATTTTAGTCTCAACTATATCTTTACGTGTATTAAAACCCAGTTTATCTATTGGAATCCATTAGGATGCCGATGCTCTCCGGATGAAAAATATTATCTTAAACGATAATTAAAATAAATATGCAAAACCTTCCAATATATTTAAAAATGTCGATATTAGAAACATTTATGTAATTCCCAAGGATTTATGTAATTTATTGCTCCGATTTTCAGATCCACTTGGTTAAGACTGCAAATCATCCAGTGTAATTCTACTTTCTTTGTTTAATATTTTTTATGAAATTTGCTAAATATATACTTAATAGTGTTTTATATATAAAATTTATTTATCATTGCTTTCCTTGTTTTTTCTTAGACTTGAGATTTTCATGAAAGTAAGTAAATTACGATATCTAGGGAAATTTCATACCTTACGTATTAAGAACACCGAGAATTTTCAGCTGAGCTTTTTTGTCAATTACCAATCTCTGTATAATCCTTAATTCCCTTAAAAACCCTCAATTGAAAAAATGATGTTGATTTCGTCAAGTATGTGTGTCTTTCTTTTATTAGTTTTTCTCGAAACATAAACGAAAGGGGTATATAGCTCGAGGAGAGTGAATAAATTGGCTTCTCTCGCAATCTGATTCTTTTAAAAGCGACCGAAAAACCTTTAATTGTGCTCCTGTGGCGTTGCTATGCGATCGCAGCAGCGGCTGCTTTCTTCTTCACCCTCCTGTCACAACAACATTCTTTTCTGCGCATGTTCGGGGCGTGGCCTAACGTGAGAAATGCTTTAGAGAAGATGGTTTCCTTGTCACCATGGCGGAAAATAAAAAGCGACACAGCGTTTTTTTGTAGACGACCGGTTAACAAATTGTCGTGCATTGCGGAGATGTGTGTCAAAGAATGCCATCAAGTGGAGGCGAGATTTTCAATGAGGCCACCGAATTCGACTCAGTTTTATCTTCTTTGCTGGTCGTTTAAAAGCAATCGTCACAGGAAAAAATCAAAACAGCGCATTTAATGCGTTCATGCATGTCATGGAAATGTCAGTCAAACAGTACTCAGTAGATAATCAAGATAGAAATATAGCGATAGAAAAGATTATTATACAATAAGGAAAATATAAATTTTGTTAATCATAACAAAATTATTATAGCTCTTACAATTACTGCCAAAGTATGGCTTCTTTTCAGTATTTATATTCAATGTAGCTGGGTTTAATTATTTCGACGAGGAAATGTTTTCATCATTCCAGAAATCCCGCTCAGAAAACTAACATGGCTATCGGAAGGACAATGAAATTTCTAAAACAACTAATCACTTAAACAGCAATGAAAATCTTTTCCTATGCTTCTTATGAATAAGCTTTTTTGTGAGAGGGTATTAAGGAGTATAAGACTTTAAATAAAATGTTGTTTCTTCCAATTTATCAAAAAATTCTGAATGTAGCTTCATGTTTCTCAGTATCGACCCACTTGTTCATCCCTCGCGAATAGAGTAGATGAACTAGTATGCAGTCAAAGCGAAAAACCCTGTCTTCAAAAACACTGGTAACTACGCGAAAGGGACGAAAATCCCAATTTAGCGAAAACAGAATTTCTCAAAATAAAGCCTATTAGGATGGAAGCGGTGCACAACCTTCGGCAAATCTGCTTTACGAACTCATTTTAGAAAAGTAAGAAGGAGATTGGGAGAGCGGAAAAAGGAGGAGAGGGCAGTGGATGTGATTGAGTGGTTATCTAGGGGAGCGTGGGCGTCTTGGATCGGTGGGCGATTTGGGAGACCAGAAAGAGAGTGAGCACCCCCGTCCGGACCGCCAATGGGCGTCGAGTGGTTTCGTAATAAAGTAGTGACGCCGGCCGCATGTGCACAGGGATGGGGTCGAATGGGGAAAAGGAATAACGGGGGTTAAAGGGGAGGAGAATGGGGGAGAGGTGCTTCTTTTTGGGGATGGGAGGTCCATCGTATCCTGGCAACCTCGCAAACGCCATGGCATGTATCAGCAGTGGATGTACGGGGTGAAAGGGGTGGTAAACACGTTTAGGTTTGACGCCAGGGAACAAACTGGCAACGTCAAACCAATCGTGTTATACGAGGGGAGACAGAGAGAAAAGGGCTGCGGGAGAATGGACGGGGAAGAATTATGGACAAGCAAAGAGAATGGTAAAAATGGCGATGGCACTCGTATAAACTTTGGAGCGAATTCACCTGCCTTTGGCGGAAGACAGCTCAAGCAAAGCCGGAGCAAAACAACATGTTGCCGCTGAGGTAAAATATTATCCGTGTTAAATACATGGATATAAAAATATATTCGGATATCTTGTTCTCGTTTCTACATTTCTACGAATTAAATAAAAGACTTTGCCTGAAGAAACTAATTGATCCACCGCAGAGTGATTTATAATTCACAGGCAAAAAGTCTCCGAAAATTGGATTTTTTATCCTTAATTGGAAAGGGATGAGGATGTTATAGCACGAAAATTCTTGTGACTAGGAACATTCCCATGGAGAAACGGTTGTGAAAGAATCTGACAGAACCGGGAATTGAACCCAGTTGTACCGCTTTCGAGGTAATGTGCTCCAGCCATTGAGCTATCTTGCCTAAGCAATTAATGATGTCCTTTACATACACAGGAGATTTTTAGGAGACTAGCATAGTCGCGAAAGACACAGGTTTGAGTCCCACTCCTGTCAGATCTTTTTCATGTCCGCTTCTCCTAAGAATTATTTTATTTACTCATACTACGAATACACAAGAACACATTTTCCATTGAGATTCTGAATTAAGACGTTAAAATGCATGGTAAAAAGGAAGATATAATTATACTCGGGAAATACTCCAATTTTCTAGAAAATAGTCATTATATCTTATAATCAAAATCCGTAGGCGCGATATCATAGATGGAGATAAATATAGTGTCATGTTGTTAATACCTTCCAGTTTCTCTATGCTTTAGCATTTTTCTATATACTTTTCGAACTAACTTCCTATTGCTTTTCTCCTAACATATATTTTAGTTCATTTCCTCGTCCTTCCGCCCTACTCTCTGATTCACTCGAGACCTAAATTTCCTTCCTACATCTTTTATTTCATCTTTCCTGAGGTATAGTCTCCCTACCTTTCCCTCAATATGACAGAATCAACCGCATTTCCTCACTAAATCAAGTCACCCCGAAAACCAACTTCCCACTCTTTATCTCTGTCCTTCCTTTTTATATCCCATTTCGTTCAATTTATCCCGATATGGAGGTTTCTATTTGTCGCCATTCACATTGCGAGAGGACTTTATTTACCTGTTAGTAAATTTCACTCAAGAATACTACATTTAGTTTACATTTATTGTTACCGGGCGATAAAATGCATCACCTAGCGGCTAACTGAAAATGAAAGAAATGATGCTACAAATGATTAATAATTATTTCATGCTTCCTCAACTATTCCTGAAAAATATTATTCTGGAGCCAAATATTCCCCGTATCACTGAATAATAAGGTCTGACATAAATTGATGTGATGGGTAAGACTGATAGATTAGTGTGGAAAAATACTACAAATATGTAAATGGAATAACAAGTGTGAAAAATAATTTAATTAATTAATCCTTGTGATTTCCTTGGGGGAAATATGTAAATATTCAGAAATTTAAGTTGCAATTTTAGTCGGTTATAGCTCTCGGTCGGTTATAGAGTGTAATAAAGACTAATTTGTTGCTAAGCCTTATCTAGGGTGACACACAAGGAAAAGGGTTTTAGGTACTTGACACGAAAAGGCGTGCAAGAGTTAAGAGCAACCAACCGGCAATTTGGAGACCCGGGTTCGGGTCCCGGTTCCGTCGGCCTTTTCTCATGTCCGTTTCTCCTTGGGAATTTATCTAGGGTGTTAACAAAAAATTAATAGTCATTCTGCAACAGGAAAGGAATGGAGGGAATCTGGAGAAACTTTAATAAGTTCTGTTTTAGCGAAATGTACTCCGAGATAACCATTCTCTTGAGATAACTAAATTTAAAGAATATCAAAGTTCTAAAGTTTTGTGAAGTTACATATTGGAAGTAGCTAAAATTACTTTTGCCAATTTTATAAAACCATGTCGGCGTAAAACACGTGGTAGTAGTCATTAGGCATTTTTAAAAGTTACGTGAAATTCTTTAGTGATTTAAGATATTTGAAACGATTTAAAATAGTTTATTATCTGAGAATATTAATATAGCGTTTTGACTCAATACATTTAGTTGATCCATTTCACAAACATTCCGCACTCGATGATGCAGAATATGTTAACATTCCCATCCGTCACAAAATCGATCGCACTTCTAATTAAATACTTATCAGAGACACAACTTAAGTTGTATTCGTAGCAGCAAAAGCGGTAGCTTCAATCGCAAAATTTCTCACTCCAACGAGCGACTGTCCCTTAAGCGAATCAAACTAAACACTCGGAAGATTGAGCAGTGAAGCAATTACTCGGGTGAAAGCGGAAACGGCACCCTTCTCGCGCCATTGAAACTGTTTTGAGGGAGGATTACGTCTCCCTCGGCGTTCTCCATCTTCCTCACATCAATTTATTGCTGGCAAAAAAGTGGAAAGATCCGCACTTGGACGATTAAGCGCCCTCTCCCTTGAAAAGGGATCCCCCTGGCGGTAGACTCCTCCCTCACTTATATTCTCCGCTCCCCTGGACCACGCGTTAAAGACCAATTCCATTCCGACGCTTCCTTACGTTCTTCATTTCCCGATTCCTCCTCTATCACTTCTCTCTCTCCCATCTTCGCCTCTCTTCGGCTGTTTTCTTTCACTCCTCCCTATGACGCCAAACATCCCTCTTATTGGATCCTTATCCTCCAGAAAAATCGCCTAATTGAAGTGGTCATCATCCCTCGCTATAATATCCCTACGCTTGACTAAACGCGTTCGAGCGAGACTAAATACGAATTGCTGGAAATCATCTTTTTTATCGACTTCTAACACATGGCTATGGGGAAGTGAAAGTGTCATTAATATCCTAACTCCTGTGGGATCCATATAATGTATTTCCACATCTCTCGCTGTATTAAAAAATATTTTGTTTGTGCTTCAGCATATTCATTTTTTATACACTTTTAAATACTTTATGGATATTGAAGATTTGGGACTTTTACCTTTGTTTACTCTATCAAGTCGTTTTCTATTATTATTATTATTATTAGTAACATTCTTCAAAGTGCTTCGAATACTTCCGTCGTTTTCTTCCTTGTAATATCTTTTCTCGAATCTGGTCGAAGAATGTCTCTTCCAAACGGATTCTTAAATTGGATGCACATTTCTTTGAGTTTGTAATCTTATCGATCATAAAGCTATGAAAAGAAAAACTATATATAAGAAAACAAGAATTGAGAACAAGGCAAACAAATCGTTTTATATTTAGTATTTTACTTTATATTTTTCTACCGTAGCGACAATTATTCCGATGAAATTTATTACACAATTCTTACGGATTCGCCTTCCTAATAAATAAAATAATAATTTATAAGCTATCTTCGGGAGGTAAATGCGAGCAGGATGAATGCATTCTAAATAATGTCCATTTTTAACCTGGCTATGAAGAGGTTTGCTGTGTTACTTCCTAATGATTGAAAAAATTCCACCGAAAATTGAAACGCAATTTAAACGATGAACAGAAGTGAAATTTATTGGCATTACTGTGCCACGAATCCAGGTCTGCCACTTTCCGGGAAAGTGTGCCAACTGCAATACAACCCCGATATATCATTCCTGCAATTGTTATTTCCCCGGATATATCGCATCTTTCCCTTTCTTTAAATAGATAGATTGATTGACCATTTATTGGCGAGATTGGGTCCATGTGTGCCTTTCCTCCACATGACCTCGTATGTCGTTAAAATATACAAAGATAAAATCAAAACAAAATGAAAGAGCAGAACGTGGGAAAAATCTTTGCAAATGAAAGTTAACAAAGGAAAACCCCGATTTTGCGAGAAAACACCTACGGAGAATTGGGGTGCAAGAAACCACAAAAACAGAAGAAGCATTATGAAAGCAATGGTATATTAAAATACAGTCACTAAAAATATTGAAATTTTCAATAGAAGGAAGAAGAAGGAAAACTCAAATGTACATATAAAAAAACGCCTAAATGAAATATTACTGTAAAAAAAGTTTGATGCAAGGGACGTAAACATATAAATAGCATTACATAGGAAAACTTAATATTACAATGTAAACAAGGTAACATAATTTATTCAAATTAATTGATATTAACTAGTGACTAAAAATGATGATTTCAGCCAGAAGCATTCATCTCATGTTGTTGATTAATTGCTACAGAAATGGTAAAGAAACATTCCTTTAGTCCTGAATACAGCGCATATTGAGCAATGCTAAATAATACCTCAGTCATCGGTAATCGGACTGTCGTTTTCCCCTATCTATCGCTTAATTTCTGGATTCCAACGATTTCCAAAGCACAGGATGCTATAAAAGTCCTTTTTCTACGTCCATGACATTGAATGAAGTAAAAAATGGAAACTGTTAATTATGGAAGAAACCATATTTAATTTATATCGAGCAACTACAAGAATGTAGCTAACCATCACCAGTTTCTTTAAGAATGAATAATTCGTCTTTAACGTACTTATTTTAACAAATCTGTTGTTTCTGTTGTTTTCTTGAGCAACATTTTAGGGTTATGTTAGTATTATGTAACTTATGAGCTCTTATTTTTCCACTTTAATGATTTTAGTTGAGATCTTACATTCCGCTTTCATCGTTTTCCCGCATCTAACGCCAACAATAACGATTCGTTGTATTAAAATACTAAGCCGAGTTGGGTGGTTTCTGTTACCAGTACTATTGCCTTGCTCAGAAAGTATCAGTGATGCCGATTTCTTCCTCTTCTGTTTATCCTTAGGTTTTAAGGTACACGATTTCTAGTGCTAAACTAAACGTCTTTCCCTCATATTTGCAAATTTACGATTCTTTAATTTTGAGAAATTTATTGACATTATTGGTATTCCATATAATAAATACTTAATAGGGAACTGCACGTTTTACTCGAATTTGCATTTAAGTTTCCATTATTATTTAATTCGCTTGTATCGAATGATTCCATGGATATTACCCCCAGAACTCACCGTAGCCTCACCGCCAGTCCACCTAAGATATTTATTTCCATTAAAAGACTAATTTTTCATCTACTAATCGTATAAAACCTAATATGATAAATGACTGGTCTCTCTTAGCAGAATTTTTCATAAATTTTCTTATCTCTTTTATAACACTCTCCTTCGTCTTTTTCACGTTAATTCACGTTGATAATATTCCTCCTTCAAAAGTAATAAGACTAGGCAAACATTAAACTGAGATACAAATTGGAAACTGGTATACAAGTTGGATTCTTACTTACAAAATTAGCCAATATAACCAAGCGATTGGACAATGGCTCATCAAAATTTACGATGATTTATTTATTCAGCGAACGCGATAGAATAAGTACGATGTTATGTTATATTATGCAAATATCTTATATTTAATATTATTAATAAGTATGTTATACTCTTGCAAATGAATCACGTGGATATGCGGCTTCTAGATACGCAACTTCTAGATATGCAAAAGTGTTTGCATTTTCTCTTGGAATGTAACCATTGCTTCATCACGATTGATATTTTACACAAACCACGTCAATGAGAACGGTTACGCGCGGTGTTATTTTAAGAGTCGAGACTGCATGGGATTATGTCTACAGGATCAATATCGTTAAGGAAGTGTCCTTCCTAAGCTGGCGCTTGCGCAGATCATGGGATTCCCTACGATCTAGAAATAGTTTTATGAAAATTCTTCACCATATTTGAGATCGCATAAATAGGAAAGATTCCTGCCGGGCTCACAGTAGTACCGCTCACTGTGGATTTCAACTTTCGTTATCTCAAAAATATGGAACAAATTCACCTTTGAATGTCGTAATTTTCTTTAAGTTCATAAAAGTCGAAAAATAGTTACCGATTGATTCAGCTCTCCCAGTTAAAAATTGCTCTTCGCGCTAGTAAGTTTTTCTCAGAGTAAAGGTGGGTTTAATCCTAAGAGGAAAATTTTGATAAATGTCTAACTCAAGTGTAAGCAACTAGTAAGATATTTTCTTTTAATCCATAATTGATTTAAAAAGACTGTCAAGTTTTGAAAATTTCAACGACGAACGAAGTAATTATAGTTTTAGTAGTTTAATATTTGGTCATTTCGCAGTACTGAGTTTGAGCGAGGTACTTCTAAGAGCATACGGAATTAAGTGTTTATTGATGACGATCCAAATTGCAGACTAAAAATAAAAAAAACACCGAACAGATAGAATACTTGCGATTGGCCCTAAGCAGAGACCATTCGACCAATTAATGCATTCCTCCGTATAAATGTGTTTGTATCCGTTGATTGGATTCCTCAGGAAGCACTAGAGCGTGAGAATCTTATCCCTTGAGGTGTATTGGCAGTAAATTCGTGGAGAAGGAACCCTGAGAAATAACGAAACGAACCGTGTGATCGGGTGTTCGATCGGACGGCGTGAAGTGATGAGAAGTGGGATGCCGAAGGAGGGATACTGTGACAGGGAACTGAGTGCGATGATGGAGAGGCTTACAAAAAGAAAATATGACGTTGAACTTCTGATCCGTCGTAGGGTATAATTTGGTCTTCAATAATTCCTCTAAAATCTTATTTTAGATTTTCACGCCAAAACGAAATTTGTGTGTACTAATTAACGTATCATTTTGGCAATAAACGCCCGAACTTAAGTGTGCTCTTTTCTAGAAATATTTTCGGTGATAGTTAAAGATTTTAGGAAAGTCTGTCCTATTTTGGTTGTTATTTTGTACGTTTAAACTTAAATCTGGAAATTGTATTCGGAGTGTGTGTCTAACAGCAAAAAGAATTTTAGAAAGGTATGTATGATGTCAATATATATATGTACGAGCCACGTTTGTATAACCATTGAGCATTATTATGGAACATTGCTAACAACAACACTAACGTTGCCGATTCGCTCTTTCATTATTGGTCCTCTTTACGGCTTGTGTTTTTCAACCAGAAGCTTTAAGTGACGTTATTTTTAAGCATAAAATTTACGTTTATAAGCGATAATTAGTTTGTGGATAATAATTTGGATATTGCTATTCAGCCCATCTATATCAAACTAGTGACTCATTTTCGTATGTATGTATGTATGTATGTAAAAAGTCCTATTTTCATGACTGTTCCATGGTAAGTATTACTAATTATCTAGAATATACACCAAGTGACGAGAAAAATATCGATTTCATTAAGACAAAATTTAGTTTTGAAGCCTACCAATGAAAAATGAATTATTTAAGAGGATATAGGAGGAAATTATTACTGTTTACTTTTGCCAGGTATAGATACGAAAAAACACGTGTATAATGACGTAATATTTTATTATGTATATGCGATTAGAGCTGATTTTTAGTCTAAAATCTTTTAAAAAAACTAATGTTTCCTTTTAACTTGATTACTACTTATTTATATTACCATTATTATCTCCCAAGATAACTTAATCGCCGATGACTAAACTACAACGTTACTTGAATATTAGCCTGAGTGAAGGAGACATTTTGTGGTAAAGAGAGCCAAATCGCCACCTTCAAGAGTGAGAGTATTGAGAGAGGGAGGGGGAGATGCTGATGGAGGGAGAGATGGAAGAGAGCAATAACTGTGGGAACGGACAGACGGGTGGGTGGCGAACCGTGAAACTGAACCAATCCGAAGGGTACATCATTCCCATAATCCCCTTTTCGCCCTTCTTCCACCATTGCTGCACCCACAATTCCCACACACTCTCCTCACACCCTCCGATTCCTTCCCTTACACTCTTCACCTCGTTATGATTCCTTTTCATCCACAACACATCTTTCTAACTTTACAGTGCTTCTTCGTTTGTTCTCAAATTGGCCACCACTTTCTCTACCCATTGCTCTTTCCCTCCTTTCCTTGACTTCTTCCTTCCTTTCGCTTCCTGTCTCAATTTTCCGCTCCTCGCACATTTTAGGTAACCCTGTCTCAAAAAATCCTTGACACAGTCCCTTTTCCTATCCGCTATTCTCCTTCGCTTCCTTGTTTTACATCATTTTAGTTGTGTGCGACCAAGAATAGCAGACTATGGATTTGTATCCAAATTATAAAAATGACGCATTTAAATTGTGATTTACAGGTTGTATTTGCATATG
The DNA here is from genome assembly GCA_000376725.2 of Ladona fulva. Classification (NCBI taxonomy): domain Eukaryota; kingdom Metazoa; phylum Arthropoda; class Insecta; order Odonata; family Libellulidae; genus Ladona; species Ladona fulva. The sequence continues at coordinate 405,182 of KZ308694.1, read as the reverse complement.
AAATTATATATGATTGTATTTGAATTTTTCTTTGATNTGGCAGATGTAGCGAAACCGGATCTGAACCGAAATGTGGTATGTTCGTTGAACCGAAGCGCAAACCGGAACGAAAAATATCACGGTTCGATTCCCTGCTTATAATACAGATACAATTTTAAGTGCTTTCTGTATGTACCTGCACTCTTAATAGCTTTAACGTTGTGCTGTTTTATTCTGTTAAATATTAAATGTTAAGAGACATACTCTAGACTTACTAATGTTATATATCCAAGGGGGACATACTTTTCTTTGATGTTGGAAATTATACATCTCATAAGCTTTTTCTTAAGAATTGAGTTATGGAGCGTACCTTCATTATTTTTTACATTACAAAGCAGCTTACTATACTTATATCCCCTATTTTATACTTCTTATTCCTTCATATAATTACCCACCTTACCATTTTGGATTGCTGTTAAGCTGTTAAAACTGACCATTGTCTGTGTTTAAAATTGCTGTTATGCCATGAACGTCACATATAGCAAACTTTAATTATTATACAATGTCAAATACTAATATTTCTAAAAAGACATTCAATTTCCATGCATGTACAGGGCTATATTTAAATATTTAATTCAATTCAATGTATTACTTGCAATATTCTCAATGTTCCCCGTTAGCTGACCGTTCTCCCGTTAGAACTCAGTTCTCCATCCTCTTTCTGAAATTAGTTTAACTCGTAACCAGGTAGCAGTGAATATTTCCGTTACATTTAACTTTGTTAACATTACATATATATACTCGTACTTTTTAAGAGAAGAGTTCAGGAAGATGAAAACATTACCTTGGATATATTAGATGCAAAATTAAGTCACATTTTATCCGTGATTCCAAAATAACAATTCTGGAGTTTGCCTAGTTAGATATCACTCCACGTACAATCATTCTTTTCTATTTAGTAATACATTCATACTAACACTAATAAAGAGGAATGATTTCTTTTCAAATAGATCAAATGAAAGCAATTTGAAACAACTGCATACACTTTGTGGTTTCTTTTTTTTACACTGTACATTTGAAATGGGACAAACTGTATCTTTAAAATATGTTTTAAGGACGATTTACTCAAGTGGTCGTAGAATGTTTATAAAGGGGATGCAATAGACTAATTCCAATCGGAATAGACGCCGTTTCACCCACATAAGTATCAATACAGATTTTTTCTGCAAGTCAAGGATCACAGCAAAGAATATAACGTAAAAACGAGCTTGTATCAAAGAATACGAGTTTAATTAATGGTCAGGTGAGTTTTTTTTTATCTTCAAGTGTCTCGAGTTACTTATAATAAATGGAAGATAAAAGGCGAAATTAATAAAGTCAATCGCGAAAACATCTCGCATAAATTGAATTATTAGCTCCGTGCCGGATAACCCTCGCTATATTTCACACTACCTTATCAATGCTTCTAGTTGAAAGGAGTTATTTTTGGATATATATTCAGAAAATATTTGCTATCATCTGTATAAATTGGACAGCTTTGATAAGGGCGAAAAAATAAATGTCATGTTTATGCAGAGATAAGAAGAGGCTAATAAAATGTTATTTCTCAGCCGTTTTTACCAAATCTGACAACATTCCGAGTTAAAGCTGAGCACACAAATCATGTAATCTTTTTATTCAAGAAAATGCTGAAACAAGATCCAAAAATGTGCACCTGCTATAATTTAAGTTAGCTTAAATATTATCATTTGCAATTATAATGATCGCAAGTTTATTACAAAGAATTTATTCAGCGTTTTCATTAATTGATTAAGTACATAATTATACTAAGAAGGAAAGATGAGAGAGTCAACAAAATGAATCACCGACTTAATTTCTTTGTTAACAACCTATAATTATATTGAGTTTTATAGAATATGTAGATGTACTTAAAGAGGAGATGTGTAGATATAATTTAAGAGGAGTTTCATCTGTACTCGGTAATATTTCAAAAGTTGAACTTTTTCTTCGGATTCATAACTAATGAGTTAATGAAGTAGCAAGGTCTATTAATTCCCTGATCAGAGAGGCGAAATCTGTACCGTGGAATTGGCTGTCTTGCTAAAAGCGCCCTTTTAAACTAGTAGATTTCCTATCCGTCGCAGACCTCGAAATTCGAAAAGACATCCCCCATTCCTGTTCGTAGCAGTGATATTCCTTTTTTAACCAGCCTTGATGGAGCCCAAAAAACGCGAAACCTTTCGATACCAATCTGCATAATTCCTTCGCTAATTGAAGCTTTCGATGGCACGAATCAAAGCGGAATGTTTTACCTTTTGGTCACGTAATCATCGAGAAAGGAAACTCGGAAAAAGTGCTTAATTGATAGAGCTGAGAGTATGCGGACGACAGGGGAGTTGAAAATACGCCAGAAGAAAAAGAGGGAGAGAGAAAAAATGGAGTGAGGCTAATGAAAACACGAAAGGAAGAGAGGGCAAAGGTCGAGGAATAGGATCGAGAAAGGGACAGTGCTTTGGTGGGGACAAATCTGAGCTGATAAAATAATTCAGTGTTTCCAAATACAAGGTGCGTGAGTCGATAGCATGTGATGGAGGGAGGGGTAATGGAAGGCAATGGGGGAGTAATGTCTTATCTCCTTTCGTTCTCATGTCCAGATAGGAAGTGGGGATAGAGAAGAAGCTGAATGAGGAAAGAAATGGGAAAATATATGAGGGGAGGAGAAGGTAAGAGAAGGAAGACATTTTGTAAAATGAGAAGGAAAGGAAGATAGATTTATAAGTCCAGTTATTGCCAAAGAATCGTAAATAATAGGTTTTGAGGATTTAAAAGGACGGTAATTTATAGCGTAGCTAAAGGTGTGTTATTTTATAATATTAAAGGCTTTAAAAACCATATATATATATATATGGTGGGTGGCGAACCGTGAAA